>APFE031193026.1:198012-244689 GCA_000404065.3 Pinus taeda | reverse complement strand
AGATTGCCCCCATGTTCATCGGATTCTGTGTTAATGAAGAAAATTTGAACGGTATCATCCTCATCCACTTTGGTGATAGTATCAACTGAAGGTGGACCTTCTGAAGACAAAATTGGGTCAATTGCCATCTTGACCTGTTGACTTTGGTCTGGGGTGGACTCAGAGGGTTTATCTTCAATGATAGGGGGTTTGACTGACAACAAAGGTGTGTTAGTTAGATTTTAAACAAGCAATGGACTCGACAAGAATTTCTTGTATCTAGGAGGAAGTCGTCGTGGTGACGCGGGATGGTTATCCAAGACTCTTTTAGCTTCGTCGAGGAAGGGACAATGGTGGAGGGCATGATTGCCTTCACACAGTCTACAAGGAAATTTAGATCTTCCTCTATGTCCATTGACTTCATTTTCACTAGTTGATGGTGTACTCTCAACATGATCGTCAGAGGTTGACGACACCAGATTGTGCAAGTAGGGAGACGAGTCACTTAAGATCTGTGGGATGCAAGGACAATATTGATGATAGTGGTCCCCTTTGCAAATGACACATGGAGATTTAAGTTTGGATGGTGCAGCGTGTGGATTTTCTCCAGATGATGCATGGTTTCCCCCTTTTGCCATTGGCTTCTTCTTCTTCTTCTCCTTCCATTTGTTCTTCTTCTCTATTACTTGGTTTTTAGTTTCACTAGCTTCACCAAGCGAAGAGGAAGAAGGAGAGGGAGAAAAAAACGAAGTAGAAGGTTGCGCGGTAAATCTAGTATCATTTGGTTTCTGATTTGATTGCTCAGGAATCATGGTGTTTTGAACGACAGAGGTCGAGAAAAGCCGTACTGGCAGGCCAATTGTAAGCCCTGGAAGGGACAACATAGCCATATGAGGTGCAACGACATCTCCCCAAGGGGAAATACTTGATTGGTGGACTCCATTTTCTCAACCTAAGACCAATGAGGGAACAATGGTGTTATTCCGATTAAAATAAATTTTATGATGCTTTGACACAACTTGCTTTTTCAATTTTTAAGAGTCGAGAAAAAGCTAAATATGACTCTAGTCGCCTTCAATTTTTAATGAACCTGAAGTGACAAGTGCTCAGATGGACCTTTTCTTTTAAGGAGTCTGAAAAGGAATGAAAGTGACTACTCTGGAAATCTAGAAAGAGGGATTACCAAACCAATCACAAAACTGCAGAATAATTTTTATGGTATGGCATTCAATCTTCCCAAATGTTGTGTTTAGTGCATTGCGATCGATAGGGCGGCAGACATGGCTTCCTAAGGATAAAGGATATAGCCTATTGTGGTCTCCCAATATATACTCGATGGCACGTGGGAGCACAAGTCTGTACTGGAACTTGTCGTCTCAAAGAGGAGGAATCACCTAACCTACAATGAAAGTGATAGTTACCAGGCTTTACGATGCCGGAATACATCTCTAGCCTAGACTTCTAAATGTTGTGCATTAGGTTCCAAAGTGATTTTATGTTCATTGAGATTTATTTTGCAATTGATCTTTCTTAAGAAGTTTTCTTTTAAGGTTCACCACATGATGTAGATATACAATTCCTAAATATGCAATCTAAGATGATAAATAGTCGTTTATTCTTCTTTTGGCAATGAAAATCCTAGCTACTAAGGAAAGCGAAATAGAAATCTTTCAACATAGAGCAGAGAACACATAGTAGATGCACTGTCCTAAATCAATATCAACAAGTAGTCTAAATGCAAATGCACATGGATGTATTTGTTTTCCACTTTCTTAATGTGTGAATGACAAAAAGAATGCTAAGTACAGATCTAAACTATTCTTCTTTCAAAGCGACAGTACTAACAATTTTGTTTTCAAAAAAACTAAAGGAGGACTAAGACGACACTTTACGATTTCGAATCCAAAAATTACTTTCGACACTTGAAATACTACTAATTCAAACCAAATACAATGGCAAAAGTTTAATCAACTATCAATAAGAGGAAGACTCTTTTCTTTGACTGAAAACGACACTTGCGACACTTTCAAATCAACAGATGACAGTTTGGTTAAGCTATTGTTTGCACAAAAGAACTGTAAATGGAAAAAAATATATAAAAACATTCACAATTATTTATCAATGGAGGCTGAATAATGCAAAGGAAGGGAGTTTCAACAGTGATATATTGACCAGAGACAACAAAGCTCCTAAATAAAGTTGAAGACAATGAAGAAAAACCAAAATCTGGAGGCAAAAACAATCTTATCTGATCATCACACTTTTAACACAGGGAAATAGGGATGCATCTCACCTACAGCACATGGTAGGTGTGATGCATCCAGACTTCCAATGAGAGACAGTGCGATGGTCCAGGGACAAGACTGAACTTAGGTTTTGCTCACAATTTGCAGCTAAGTTCAGGGGTTTAGGCTGAGCTAATGATAGGCAGTAAACACAAAGTATAGGGGCTGATCTAATGATGTTACTTGATCCACCACCAGGACACTTAGGATGTTTGCAAGTCAGTTGTTCAGTTTATAAACAAAACCCAGAGATAGACTGAAGCAGCATTGATCTACTTTGCACTTGCATAGAAAATGCAGTTCGAAGGCTAGTTGACTTAACTTCAGGCTCCGTCTACAATTTGTAAAGCAAACAAATAGAAACAAGAAAACAGGCTATTCTCTCCCCAACGGAGTCGCCATTTTGTTATCGGGAAAACTAGTGTCCATTCAGATCTGCTAATACCACTAAGATGGGTAACTATCTTAGAAACAAACAAACTAGAGTCACTTGTGTTTTCCTTTATGAGAGATAGATGAGAGAGAAGCACATAGTAGCAACCTCAGTCTTTCGCTTGGCTCCTTGCTATTTTCCTCCCTCCTTTGACAGAACTTCACCACTCCTTCCTCACTTGTCCTGCTTCAAAGAACACCTGTAGAGTCAAGGCAGCATAATACCATCAATGCATAGAGATCTATAACCATAAACAATATAGGATCAAATGTATATTAATGATAGAAATGCATATATCAATACAAGATTCAGAGATATACAAGAATATGGAGGAAAACTCAAATAGCTTTATTGGTAGAAGTAGTAGAAGAGAGGATTACAACCCATTGGTTTGACCCAGAACCATCCTCCTAGCATGAAAGACCTCTTCACCTAATGAAAAGCTTAGATCACCCAACAACACAGTGCTGCATAGAGAAACCAACAACACTTCCTTACAAAATACAAAATTTCAACCTCTAGACCTCTAGGATGAGGGATCCATATATGGATGTTTGTGGTGGGTGAGTCAGCTTCTGGGATTTTGATTAGTGTCATCTCTCTAATAGTTCTTGGTTCCACTCTGAGATTTCATGATCTCTTACTCATCCTTGGGCAAATTCAGAGAGGCAAGTGTCAAATGGGCAGTTTCTAAAAGTTTCTCTGGGTTTCCATCTTCTCTCGCCCATCGCGCCCTACAGAAGGGCTTTTTAGTATGCATCACACTTTTTGCATGTGGCAGGTGAGATGCATCGCACCCTTAGCACTGAGCAGTCTGTGTGGTCCAGTTTTGACCAATTCTTAGTAATTTTTCATGGAGAACTTCTGGGAGATGATGTAATCAACTGACCTTGCTCCTTTAGGGTATGAAACAACACTTTTAGGGACTTAGGAGCCCTTGGTTTTATGAACATATGTGATTGGGGTTGTAGTGCCCAAATATGTCTATAACATCCCCTTCATAAATTTCATTCCCCCCTCATCACCCTAATAAAACCCCTTTTCCTAAGGATAAACTTCATTTTCTTAGGAAAAGTGAAAACCCCTATCTAAATCCTATTTCACTCAAAAAACCCACAAAAGAAATCTTATCCTAAGTATTAAGTGTATGAAAATGAAGTGTGCAAATATTACATCGACATTTATAGTTATGGGAATATCCACTTCGCCCATCACGTTTCATATTAATGGTTAACTTTATTATATAATTCTCGATAAAAGCCTTTTCTCATATATTAATTAAATCCCTATATAAATACCCCCAACCCTTAGTTTTAATAGAAACTATACATTTGCCCCTTATCCCAACAAAAACAAACAAATCCCCTCATTAACCTTAAATAATCACAAGCCACTCGTGATTAAAGTCCTGGGCCCCCCTAAAACTCCATACATTTTATCTGTGCTATTTCACCACCCGACTACTGTCCGATCATCTGCACCCAAATCTAATGATGCGCAACTGTATCAGGCTCACCTAACGCCTGAAATTTACCCAAAGATAAGCTAAACCTACATTAAGGCCCACCCGATCATTTTAAACCCATGATTAGGTCTTCAATAAACGCATAGTGTCGAGGATTAAAGTCCTAGCCCCCCTAATCAGATGATTTTATCACTCGTGCACCTCCCTTGCCCAACTTCTATCCGATCAACATCCTCCTCATCCAATGTTCTACAGCCATATCGGCCATGCCGATGGCTGATCATTACTCGCCCGATAAAGCGGTTTTCCCCGACCCCCTAAAGGCTACATGTCAAGTGCTGAAGTATATCGGGTGACCCCTCCTCAATACCACCTTCGCCTTATAAGTGGTGTGACGAACTCCAATACTACCTCCCCACCAACTTGCTAAAACACCTATTATCCATAATATGAATTTCCGCACCAAATTCAAAAACTTGCCTGTTAAACCTTGAAAACCCTTGTTTTCCTCCCTTACGCCCCATTTCACAGTAAAACCCATTAAACCCTTCGGTGCCACCCTAAACCTATGCAATGTGATTCGACCTATGATTACATTCAAAACACTTCCATGACTCCTTCGTTAAACATCCTTGTGCCATAAAGCCCTCAATTGACTTTCCTGCCAACCTGTGTTTTCTTAATAATTGTTGAACTTTGCAGGAAATTGGCAGAAGACCACAACTTGGATAAGCAATTTCAATACTAGTCACGAAACTTGTTTACTCCAAGAATCAACAAGAAACCTATTCAAGAAACCTGTATTGAGAAGAAGAAGACAATTACACACAGAGTCGAGAAAAAAGCATTCACACACGAGCATTGACTATCAAAATAGAGGAACTAGACATAGTATGTAGTTAAAAGATAAATAGATGAAACGTGCAAAAACTTGACCAATATCCAATAGAAAATGTTGATACACATAAAAACTAAAGAATGTATTGTTGAAACACACAATATAAGGTTAAAATGTACAGTAAAAGAGAAATCACAGTAAATGATATTGACATGTCAGCAAGTAAAAAAGTATCAGTGTTAAAGAGTATCAGATGAAATCTTGAAGTAAATGAAGCCTCCAAGGTGAAAGATCCAAACAACAAAGAGCATAAAGGGCTAAAAGAAAACCATAAAGGCTAGTAGTACCACAATAAATGGGACAACATGAAAGCGATGCAATAGCTGTCTCTATCTTCTTGCCAGAAGATATTTGTATTTCCTAGATTAAATATCAAGTTAGTTTGAGATATTTTGTAATAAAAAATTATTATAAATACTTCAGAATTCGAAGTATGTAGTGTGGATTCTTAGACATTTCTATAGACTTCTTGATCAAAAGACTGTAAAGCTATTGTATCACTGACTGGGCCAACAAGCTAGATTGATGAATAAAGACAAGATATTTCAAAGGATTCATGTGTTGAGTGAAGTGCATACAAGTGTTTTCTCATGTTGTTGTTATCTTTCTTAAAGTTTTTCCATTATGTATATCTGAATCTGAATGCTATAACTGGATTATTATCTCGGAATTTGTTTAATTACACTCTATTTTAACAATTAGGCATATAAATGTTTTCTACCAATATCTAAGTTAAGGAATTCTTAGTTTCTCCTTAGTTTAGGTTGTCTCTTTATAATCTATAGCAGAGGATTCTTAATTTCCATTTGTTTTTGATTACCCTCTGTTCCTTGTTTAAGTCCTGGTCTGACAATTCTTAATTGCTCTCTCACCTTGATTCAAACTATTTCACCCCTCTGGCCCAAGGACCTACACTCTACTCTGCTAGCTTACCCTTTGAACATTCCCTTTAGTGAGTTTATTCAGTTCTGCTGCCCTTCTATTGACCCATAGCCGAATGGTCTAAAGACATCAATCTATCCATCTGTTTCAAGGATCCCACCATCTAATCTTCAATACAAATCAAAAACCCCCCTGAACATTCATAACTAGCCTGAAATCCTAGCAAACAAAGCTAAGTCATATAGAGAGAGCCCTCTCTGAGCCTAAGTTGGCTAGAGCCTATCCCCAAAAGTTGGTTTGTGGTTACCTCAGTCATTTTCTTTCTTCTCATAACTTCTAGAGAAAATTCTAAATGATAACATTTACAATGCTCAAATGCTTCTAAAACTTGCTCCAATGAGTCCATGATACTATAAAATGGCCATCTAGCCTCTTTTTTAAACCAATTTGGTGGAAGACTGAAGGAGATATGACTTCTCCTAGTTTCCCCACTATTCGCTCCACAAATTTCCCCATTTTCGGCATGATCCTACAAATTAGCCCAAAAATTTGCTAACTCGGTGAAAATTTCACTGCGCAGTGGGTCATAATATGTCATTCGAGTCTTATCGCAAATTGTAATCAGCGAGAACCAATGGGCTTAAGTTTGGTGTACACAGCGGGTGATATTGCGATAGGGATGTGGCACACCCCACATAATTATAAACTAATATCTAAAGTTGCATCGCCTCTAGAACTTATCGCGTAATCAAAATTTGATAGAGTATCGAGGGTAATCATAACGCGGGAGTTGTGTGCAATTTTGATACATCACATCGAAACCCTAATATGTTGGGGATCAATTACTATAACTGTCTTCACTTCGCTGATCTGCAATTGCGATCCATTGCATCACACCTCTGGCCAATTTCTGAATGCCTTCCCACCTGCCTTTTGCAAAGTGTGATTGCGATATATGGGGGACAATGGTGGCCTTCCACTTGGCACCTCTTGATTCACTGATGGAACCTGCCATGTCATCCAATCTTGCCATGTAAGCAAGTCAAATCTGAACTTTGACTTGCTTTAACTTATGCATACTAGCTCATATTTGAGTGTTGTTCACATCGTTGGAATCAGAATGACTAGCTCTTCAATCCAAAGCTAAGTTTAACAAAATTCTGACACTTTGATTTTTTTAGCATAATATTGAGCACCTTATCAAAATTCTATTGTTTCCTTTTTCTAAATATCGTGATAAATTTAGAAGAAGTGTCTTTAGACAGATAATTTTATTAATTAGAGAAAAAAAAGTACATAAGGGGTGAGGTACATAACACACACACACACACACACACATAATTTCTTTGGCCTCTAATGTACTTGAGTTTTGAGTCTAGGTTTCCTTCACAAATCAATAGATCTACCAAACAATTTCCTTTCCTTGGTTTATACTAGAATTCACCTTCAAAACTATCTAACCATAGTTTCCACTTGAGAATTCTATTATTTCCTTTTTGTAAATATTGTGATAAATTTTCAGAAGTGTCTTTAGGCAAATAATTTACTAATTAGAGAAAATACATTACATGAGGGTTGAGAGATATAACACAAATATATATATATATTATAATATATATATATATTATATATATATATATATATAATTATATATATATAATCTCTTTGGCATCTTCTCAACATGTCATGTGTCCTTGGTCAACAACTCAAGGATAGTCACTATGACAAGGCTCTGAAAAAGCCTATATATCTTCTAGGGAATGCATTACTTCTAGAATTAAATTTTTTATTACAGAAATAATATATTCTAGAATAACTTTATTAATCTAGGAAAAATTACCTAACTAAATAACTAAATAAACTTTAGGATTATGAGGTTAACAATCCCCCCTTTAATCATGAAGTCTATTTTTATGAATTCCAAGTTCTTCTCTAAACCTAGTAAAATTTATTTTTCCTAATGGCTTACTGAAAAAATCTAAAGTTTGAGCTTCAGATGGAAAATATTATATCTTGTTGACATTATTGTTGATGAGAATTTTGATGAAGTGATGTTTGGTGTTGACATGCTTGGTTTATTATGGTAAATTGGATTCTTGGTCATTTTTATCATTGAATCATCGATTATCAATGAACAATGTAATTACTGTTTCATAAATATTACCAAGGTCCTACAATATTCTATGTAGCAAATAAATTTCACATATTGCTTTCCAACCTGAAATGTATTTTTCCTCCACCGAATAATTTACCAATATTTCCTTCTTTTTACAACTCCAAGAAAATACTTTTGAACCCCAATTCATTTAATAACCTAATGTTGTTGTTATATCATTGTTATCTCCTACAATCTCCGCATTTGAATATGTAACAAGTGTAATGTTGTTTTTATTCTTATAGAGAAGTCTAAAATCTTTGGTTCCCTATATATACTCGAGGGCCCTTCTTGTTACATTCCAATTAATTTTTTTAGGTTCCTGCATGAATCTGGAAATAATGTTGATTAGATATGATAAATACAAATGACTAGTTGTCAAATAAATGAGGCTGCCAATATAAATCTTTGAGCCATATAAAGCTTTGATGAGTTTATAAAATTTAAGCTCATGTGCCGCAGCTTCAAATATTGGGGGTTGAGTTATATAAACTTATTTTTTAAATCACCATTATCAAAGGAACTTTCACCTCCATTTGATGAACCATCGAATTATATTGTGCAACTAAATTTATCACCATTCTTATGGCGTTCCACTTCGTTATTGGGGTAAATTATTCTTCATAGCCAATCCCTTCTTTCTAAGAAAATACTTTAGCCACAAGTCTTTCTTTATACTTATCTACATCACCATTTGATTTATACTTAATTTGGTAAACACATTTGTATCCAATGGGTTTAACATTTGTTGGACAATCAACAGGTTTCCATGTTCCATTTGCAATTATTGAGTCAGATTCATCCACCATGACTTGTTTTCATTCGTTATGCTTCATTACTTCTACAAAAGTTGTTAGTTTAATGGAATCATGAGTGACTATGAAAAAATTGATTGCGTTGAACTTCTAGTCCTTGTTTTGTTCATTTCATGAACATCTTTTAGTAATTGTATGAATTATTTTGGTCTGTTATGTTGTCCCTATGGTGAAGTTATTGTAGTAGATCTATTCTATATTGAAGAGCCGTCTTCTAAAGAAGAGTTATCTAATTCACAAATATTTATACCCAGGGCTAAGTATTTTTAAATCTAGTTTGATTTTATTTGAGAAATTTCTTTTTCTTCCTTCTTCTCCAAGTGATTAAGAATATTACCAAGCTCTTCCATTGTTTGAATATCTTTCTCATCAAAGAGAACATCCCAACTAATAATAAATTCCCATTAAATTACAACTTGTATCAATAATTTTCATTAGAATAGTCAATAATAATGCATTTCATAGTGTGATTTTAGTCCTTTTCTTTTATTAACTAAGGCATAGCAAGTGGAGCCAAAAATCAAAGATGATTTATTGAAGGCTTAGTACCATAAAAATATTCAAATGGATTAATTCCATTTAAGGATGATGTGGGAGATCAATTCCTGATATAATTTTTGTATGAACTATCTCTACCTAGTACCTTGTGCTTAACCCCTTTAAGTGCAACATAGATCTAGACATTCCCATCAATGTGTGATTTATTCTTTTTGTAACTCCATTCCGTTATGGAGTATAATATTTGATCAACTATATTTTTATTCCATTTCTCCTGCAATGATAATTAAATTCATTGAAGTGAATTCACCGCCATTATTTTTTCTCAATGTGGCAATCTTTTCCCTGGTGTCATGTTCAACTAATCATTGAAATTGTATGAATTTGTCAATGGCTTTTGATTTCTCCTTTAGAAAATACATGCAAGTCATCCTTGTAAATCATCAATGAAAAGAATAAAGTATTTACATTAACCAAGATAGAGGATTCCATAGGACCACAAATGTTACTATGGATTAGTTACAAACATCAATTCACTCACCATGTACTTGTGGGGAGATTATCCCTCTTTTGTTTTCCAATAATACAACCTTCACATTTAGAAATCTCCTTTTTGAAATGGGTCAATCTTTTAACTAGCTCATCTTCTTTAAGTTTATTGAGGCTATTAAAATTTAAGTGGTGAAATATGTAATACCATAATCTTAGAGAGCTAGGAGATAAATCCACTAATGTTACTAAATGTTGCTTGTGAGGAATGATTATTCCTTGTTATCTTAGAATTTTTTCATATTCATATACCTTCATTGTTGTTTTGAATTTTTTTTTGATTGAGTTAATTTTGATCCATCCATCTTCCATGATGATATGATGACCTTATTTTCTAATGAGAACCAAGGAAAACAATCTCCTTTTGAATGTTGGAACATACCATACATTTGAAAGTAATTCTTTTCCAATTCCTACAAGAGAAAAGTGGATTGTCCCTTTTGTTTGAAGTGTATGATTTGTGTCATCTTCCAAATAGATTTCATTGAGATCCACTCGATATTCCCAAAAATTATATTTTTAGTAGCACATATGTTGAGTAGCTCTTGTATCAAGTATCCAAACATCTTTAAATTCATTGCTTGGCAATTTTTTGGTGGCTGCCAACTCTATAAATTCATTTTCTTGAGTTGTTGTGAACACATAATCATCTTCTTCATTTCCTGCATACTGAGATAATGTTGAAGCATTAGACTACAAATGTTGTTCAATATTTTTTTATTCGTTGGAAAATTCTGGTTTCTTATCCTACAGTCTTATGCAACATGTCCAATGTGTTGAGGAATCAACAGGCTTGTAGAATAGGGTTTGATTTATCTTACTTGATAATTACTTGTGAATTTGTTCGCTTATTTATTAAATTTATGTTTACTTATTTCATCAAAAAGATACCAAAAATAAGAAAACATGAAGATCACAAGAGACAAGAACACAAAGATACAGGCTCCAAGTTAGGGAAAAACTCCGCAAGGGGAAAAACCCAAGAAAACTCCTAGTCTTATAGAATTAGATCAAAGTGATATATGCAAGACCCAAGACCAAGACCAAGAATGAAAAATACCCAAGTCATCTCTCCTTCAATCCATCTCCAACAAATCATGGTCAACAGAAGTCAACTCTGATCAAATCTCAGAAATTTGGTCATCTCCTGAAATTTCGACCCCTGAAATTTCAAGACTACAATTCCATAGAAACTACCTCAAAAAACTCGCATGTGTGAGAAAAAACTAGGGGAGAAATAATAAATTTCTCTCTCTTTTGACTCTTCTCTCTCTCTCCTTTTACTTTATTGGTTATCTTCTTCTTCTTCTTGGCACAAAAATCGAGTGAGTGATTGATTGCTCCAATGAGGTTGAACTTCCCTCTATATATACACACCTAGGAGGTTGAATACATTCCTTTCTAGGCTAACTTGTGTAAGAGGGCCGACTTGGTATTGTGGTGACAAAACTTGACTTCTTCACTCAAATAAAATATTTTCCTTTTCTTACAAATAGTCTAAATGGGACTTTGAATCATGACAATTTTTTCTTTTAACTTAATAAACCCTAGAATCATGAAGAACATGCTTTAACTAGAAAATAATAATAATAATTTATTTTTTCTTCTTTTTGTTTTTGCATGAAATACATATTGATACAAGTACAATGATAGTTATGAAGACCGAACCTAGTTACAATTTTCAACACTCCCTCTTAAGTAGTGAAGTATTCATGATGATCCAACAAGATATTAGGATACTCTCAAATTGAAATATTCTCATCAGAAGAGTTCATATTGAAAAGCATCATCATAACCAATATTGTCAATTACAAAATAATAAGGAATAAGCTGACAAGATCTATCTCTCCAGTAGATCAGAGCACAATGTTGGGAGCCATATATTTTGACACCACCACCACCTCTCAAGGAACATACCCCATCTAGATGTTCACCAGGCATGTCCTTATAAGACTATTATTATTTTAGATATCACCCCATCCTCAAAGAATATCGGTCCTCCGGACTACTCTTATCTTGTATTCCCAATCCTAAAAAAGTATCGGTCCTCGGGACTACTCCTATATTGGATAACATTCCTCAAGGAGTATCAGTCCCGAATGCTTATCCAATCCACCTTTCTCCCTACCAGTGCCTTCACTAGGCTTACGACTATTAGTTGTGTCCATAGTGCATGATACATGGAGAATACGGTGTCCATCCTCACTCCCTCTCAACCATGGAGGAAATCCTCACTCCCTCTTAAATAGGGAGGAACAACCACAAACCTAATATTGTCTCATAAAATACTCATCAAAGCATTGACTAGATGTTCTTCTGTGGATATTTGGTCTAGCTACTTGGCTCCTATCTACATCACATCATAAACAACTTTGACCTTCCTGGTTATTTTTTAATGTAATAGATACGACCTACAAATATATTAAAATTGAAAATATACCCAACAACTACAAATAATCCCAAGATAAATACAAGAACAAAATATATAAGCTTCAGATCTTTATCAAACCCTTGAGGTAGGGTAACACTATACAACTACTCCTTAAGGAAGGAGATCACTCCACAAGATAATGCCTATTAATACAAACAATACTCAACATGTCTCAATGGAGAGTCTCTAGCCTCTATATAGGTTGCATACATACAATACCATGGGTTTCTCAATACCATACATCCATTGCAATGGGGTTATCACATTATTCCTTAACTACTTGTGGTCCCTTGCTTAATGTGAGTTAACCACTTTATTTATTAACTATGGCCCATTTATTTATCATCCTTACATTATTATATCATATTATTCCCTTGGGTACCTCCCTTTGTACCCCATATTATCCCCTTAGGTATACTACATTGCACCCCCCTTAAGCATGTTTCATCACCGAAAAATGAGAAGAACACAAATAATAAGATCTACCCAAAAGAGTAGTCCACTGGTACCATGCATGTTCATCTAACCATCCAAGAGAAAGGTCAACACTTGATCTAACCAGTGCCTCGCTCGGTTGAGATGGAAGCTGGTTCTTGTAGTTCCTCTTTGTTATGGGTGGATCGTCGTACCTCTCTATGTGTTTTGTAGGGGTTATCATCCTTGTTGCTAATTCTTTTCCACCTTCATGGTTATTGTCTTTCTGGGTGGTGTGATTGGTAATATGTTGAAGTTTTAATTGATGTTGTATATTTATACAATTCCCCATGATCAGGTGCTCAAAATTATGCTCAAAAAAATCAAAGTGTCATAATTGTGTTAAACTTAGCTTTAGATTGAATAACTTGTCATTTTGATTCCAACGGTGCGAACGACACTCAAATCTGAGCTAGTATGCAGAAGTTAGAGCAAGTCAAAGTTTAGATTTGACTTGCTTACATGGTAGGATTAGATGACATGGCATGTTCCATCAACAAATCAGGAGGCGCCAAGTGGAAGACCACCATTGTCCCCCGCATATCGCAATCACAGTTTGTAAAAGGCGGGTGGGAAGTCATTTAGAAATCGGTTAGAGTTGCGATGTGATGGATCACAATTCCAGGTCGACGAAGGGAAGATAGTCTTATTAATCACCCCCCAACATACTTGGGTTGTGATATGATGGATCCTAGATCGCAATCGCACACAAGTCTCGCATTATGATTACTGTTGATACTCTAATGAATTGCGATTAAGCGATAAGTTCCAGATGTGATGTGACTTTTGGTACTAGTTTATAATTATGTCAGGTCTGCCACATCACTATCGCAATATCACCCGTTGCATACAGAAAACTTAAGGCCGTTGGTCCTCACCGATTGTGATTTGCAATAAGACTCGTTCGACAGATTATGGCCCACCGCGCATGTTGGTTCTCCGTTTTGTCGTATTTTTTAATCTATTTCTCTCATGTTGTCGATTGGCTAAAGGATTACTTTTGAAGAGTATTTGCTACTTCTTTGTTTTAACAAGATTAAAATAGCATTAATGAGAGTTTAATTAAGGCTTGTATGTTGCAGGATTAAAGCTGGTTTTATTATACTTTGGGACATGCCTGCACCAGTGCATTCACATGCCTGCACCATTGCACTTACCTGCTTTCACCATGCATTGGGGTTCCTGCACTAGTTACGGTGGCTTCCTGCACTATGAAGGATTCCTGAACTACATTCACATTCCTACACTATGAGTCCAATGATTCTATGTTGCTGCTCTTAATTGCTTCACCGGGGCCCTACTCGAAGAGGAATATTGTGAAGCATACAATTCTTGTATTGTTAGATAGAGTATTGGGAGTACAGATTCTATTTTGGGCAAGACAGTTGATTGTAATTACCATGGGCAAACATACCTAGAGGTTCACGACAATGTTGATATCTGCGAAATAACCAAGAGAATTATCTCTAGTTTTGAATGATGTTCAAATGAATTGCAAATAGAAGCATCAAACTATGTATAATGTTAACAATAAAACCGTTGTGTTCAGCACATCCTGGGAATCCACGTTTACATCTTTCGCTCGCTGCAGATGGCATGAAGACATGCTTTGACACACTTGTTGGAGTGGAGAGATAGCCTTAGGCAGTCCTTCGCTCTCAAATTGTTGGTGTTTGTGGTTTCTACATGGCCAATGATACAAAAGCGGTGGTGAATTGGGTGGATTAGCAATTGGATCAACCATCACAATGAATGCAACAATATCCGAACCAATCTTAGGAGCTTCAACAAATCCAACAAGGACAATAAGATCTATAGTGACTAGCAACAAATATACAATTTGGATATACATGGTGACATTTGTAATCGGTGCGCTAATAAATGCAATGACTTATAACATGATTCGAACCCCAACGAATCAATCAACAACATAACAACTTAGATATTTCTTTCATTCCCGAATCTTCCAACACCATATTTGAAGACCACTTCTCTTAGTTAATCGCACTTCCAACAACAACCACTGCAGCAAAAGAGGAACAATTCACCAGAATCGTTCCCTCTTTCAACACTCAATTTCAAATTAATTCCTAATTTGGAAAACTATTAATAATATTCCTTTATTTTAATTGGTTGTTGAAAAAGCCCCAATTTGTAATTCGATGCCTATATAAACTACCTAGAGTGATAGTCAGCTTAGTCAATAAATTAATTATAGGAAGGAACAAAATTGACCCAGCCAGGGATAGTGCACATTAGAGGAAGGCGTAGAAGGGAAGAGGAGTTGTCCCAGTATAGCCTCACACAGTTCATAACTAGTGGATCTCTCCTCTTGCTTGCTAGAGTTGAGCATTGTCTGCCTAATGTAAAAGACTGTGTTTTTTTTAATTAATTGAAGCAATTTTTATTCATGCTTTGTCTATTCATGCATTGCATCTTAATGAATCTAATTACTGTGTGAACCAGTTTAAGCGAGGGTGTGAGCTCGCTGGGTTGGCCACCACACCAACCCGACACTGCTCTGATCTTTTAAATAGCATTTCAATTCTTGTTGGTTTGCTATGTGAATTTGATTCATTTACAGTTTCTTTCTACCCTTAATTAATGTCATTTCATTTGATGCAACATTTTCCCTTAACTCCAAACCTCATTAATTTGCCACATTAAGAAATTATTCATGTCCTTGATGTTTGTGCTTACACTTGGGATATTTCTCCACTTGTTTTTATTAATGAAAGAAAATCGTGTCATGTTGAAAACAACAATATTTACTTTCCATTAAACTTCTGGAGAGTTCGCAAGATTTATTTTCGGGGCAAGGAAGGCAAGAGATTTACATTAATTTAATTGCTTTCATAAGTTATTTATGCAGCATATTTACTTGATGATGCTTTCAAGTTAACCTTACAAAGAATTAGTGCAGGTATAATTAGTGCGAGTAGAATGGTTTTGAATTGCTTTTGAATTTATTCCAGCATATACAGTCCTTTTGTTCTTATGCCGACACTACTTTATTTCTAGTTCAGTTTTCCCTTATGTTCGCTTGTAATTAGAATTTTCTTTCAAATTGTTAATTTCCTTTCATTTTACACACAATTTAATTGTTTGGATTGATGTTTTCTTGAATTCTCTTTTAGTGTAGGATTTCATTTATTGATGAGATTAATATGCAATATAGACTAGCATTTATTTTGGAGGTTGCTAGGGACTTTCTCTAGAATTTCTAGTGTTGCGTCTCTAAGTTCACGAACTTTACGGATTGACAAATTAAATGTTGGTACATTTATAAGCCCTATACTGCACCAAACATTTTGGCACCATTTCTGGGGAGGTGCTTAGGGGATTGACCTTGGTAACCTACTGCAGTTTGGTTTTCTCTTTACCTAGTTTTTTGCAAATTTTATTTACTTTGAATTTGTTTCTTTCCTATATTCTTTTTAGTTTTTTTTTTTTTATTTCTTGGGTGCTGTAAGAACCCCCCCCTTTTATTTATTCAGCCACTTGTTAACAATATATACCAACTAGCTTGTAAAGATAAAGAAATGGTATTTCGAGGCATTTTTTTTAATGAAGAGTTTTGAGGCTAATATGAATCATTCAATGCACCTATTTCACTAATTAGTTTCCAGGAACATTCAAAGAAGGAGTCTCGAAGTAGTACATGGAGAACCTCTTTTAGTTTGGTAAGAAATGGAAAACATTGTTATTTTTGAATTTCCTAACAAAGATCTAGGAGTAGTCGAAATGCATAATATCTCCCCATTTGCACTAGCAAAATTTCAAGGTTTGGGAAATGAAGACCCAGATACATTCTTATTTGAGTTTGAAGTACTTTGTAGAGGATATGGTTATTTTACTAATTCTCAAAGGTTGCAAGTGTTTCCTCTTACTCTTAAAGGAGCATCTCTTTGATGGTTCATGAGCCTTGGTGGGAATTTCATTCAAACATGGGAAGACATGAAGAATGTATTCTTGGAGAAATATCAAGACTATTTCCAAGCCAGTGAAGATATTTTTGGAATAAAACAAAGGGAAAATGAAAGCTTGGAGGATTATTTGGAGTGATTTAGATACAATATCCAAAAACTAAAACATAAGAATTTGGTAAAAGAGACCTTGAAAACACTCCTACTCAAAGGAATCAAAGATGAATTTTTAGAACCTTTAAATATGATAGGAGCAGATGATGTTTCTCACTTACCATATGATGATGTTTGTAAATTATGCATTAGTTATTCAAGAGGAATCTCCAAGATCGGTAAGAATTATATATAACTTTCTTCTCAATTTTTGGAGTCTACTATAAAAATAGGAGCTACAAAATCTTTTCTATATTTACAATTGGATGATTTGCAGGAAGAATGGAAGCAGTGTAAGGAGGATCATTCAACAAATTATTTCACATCAATGTCAAGGTTTCAACATGTATTTAAGGAATCAAGTAAGGAAATAAATCGACCGCCAGGTATAACTCAAAAATCATCATCATTTAATACTCAGAGTACACATATACAACCCCAAAGTCCCATGGGAGACTTATAATCCTCCTTTGATTCAATACCCCACCATATTCCCACAATGGACCTCTCTCTCGAGCGAGATATTTTCACAGCCTCAAGCATGGTTTGCAGCCTCCTCTCTTGGGAAATTCCCCATGCAAATTCCATTACCTGAGCCACAAAAGTTGCAGTTCTCATCCAATTTACCACCATGTTATCCCTCTCTATGGTCCCAACCATTTGTGCAACAAAACCCTAATTTTAACAATTAAGTTGTACATCAATTTAAAACACCTATTTTTCCTACTTTCTCCCCTATCGAATGTAATGCCATATCTTTTAGAGAGGCGAGAGGAGTGAATCTAGAAACATCACCTATTACCACACAAAATTTACCTTGGGAAGAAACTTTAATCCATAAACCATTAGAGAAGCAATCCATGATTGGAAATTGTTCGAAAACTGTTGTTGAAGCTCACAAAGAAGAAAACCCTAGAGTTTCCCTTAACCATCCTTGTCAATCTAAAGAGAGAAATCTTCAAGGTGTGAAAGACCTATACAAGTTGGAGAACCATGAATATGTGTGTCCTCTTGAATCGTGGTTCCAAAAAATTGTTAGTACACCCCATTCCCTCATCATTCAAAAACTCTCAGTACCATATCAATTAAGTAAATTGGTTTCTCATACTCCGATATGGGTTATATTTTACATTTTAAACCTGAGTGTGAGCATATTTAGTATTTTGTTATGCACATGGCTTCATTGGAAGTATGCCTTCACTTAAAGATGATATTTATTTCTTTAAAAATAGGATAGGAGAATAGGAGAATAATGAATAAAAATGCATAACAACACTCATGAGCTTGTGATTCCGTAAAAGCAAAACTTTTGAAATTTCTATTATCATGCACTCTCATGGTAAGACTTGTCAGAAGAAATTTACACTTAATACCTCATCCCTTAAAGTGACTTTGATTGTTGATCAATATGTCAGTGAAGTATTGTTATAAGTTACATGTAATATTTTTTTCCTATTCTAACAAACTACCATCCAGAAAATCATTTTAAGTTCCTCTTCTAAGGGACCAATGAAAAACCTTCTATGGTGGACCACGCCTACAAAACTCTAATAAGATTTCATAAATGACCCTGGCATGATCCACTCAAGGAATATTTTTGGTCATTATCCGAGATGTCTTTCAAATAAGTTCTTAGGGTAGCATGACCAACCAGTAAATAATAGTAATTAAAAACTTTTCACACCATCCTGCACTCTTAAAAGAGTAGATTTGCTTCCCCACCTATTAAGTAACCCATCTGAGGTTAATCATAATCAGATTTTTTTTTTAAATTAATTAAGGGATAGGAGGTCTCAATGCGAGCCAACCTACTATGATCATGGGTACTAAGGAGAATGACATTACCGCACTGGTCACCAAGCCAGGGTAATGGCTTTTACTTGAAAAACTGGAACATGAGAGGTCTCACCGTGAGCTGGCTCGTTCATTCTTGTTAGTTCTCATGAATGGCACTATCGATAACTAGTTACTAAGCTAGGACAACGACCTTTAATTAACTTCTAAAAAGAGAAAATGTAAAATGTTCTTAAGTGACTCTGAATCTATATCTAATAGGTGGGACAAAAGCATTTCATAAGGTTAAAAGGTACCCCTGTCGAGGCTATGGATTCCTGCTGGCAGCAGGGCCATGCCTATGGTATTAAAGTTAACTCTACACTATAATTTACTTGGTTTTTTTTACTTTCTATGAACTCGCTATCAATCTATTTGAGAATGGATTTAAAATCCTTCTGTTGTTATACCTTGGAGTTCTATCTTTTTGGAATGATTTTTATGGACGTGGGACCCTTAGTGTCGATAATTCATTGTGCCTAGACAAGAGGAGCTTCAACTATACATGGATAATGGTAAAATAATTACTGTGGGAAGGTATTACTATGTCCACTTTTAACACCATTGCTTTTAAATCATGTCACTCATAACTACAATGAGGATTTCAAAGTGTAACTTCTGATTAGGGATACCTACGAGATATCCTTTTGGAAATTTCAAAAGTTAGCTATTGATAACACCATCCGTGAAATTTAGTTTTTCATGACAGCTTTCGTTTTTGGTTTTCTTGAAATCAATTTAAGCAAATAAAGAGTCAAGAAGACACTCTATTTAGGAGAAATCTTTATCTAGCGTAGGAAATGTGATCACAAAAAACTACAAGAACATCATTTTGAAACGCCTATAAATATTCTAATTTTGTGTTTTGTGAGGAAGTAACAACACCAGATTTCCTTGCATGAGGACATGCAAGATGGTCAGCATGGGGGGATGTTGGGTCTCCGTTTTTTCCCATTTTTTTTATCTATTTATCTCATGCTTTCGATTGGATAAAGGATTATTTTTTAAGAGTATTTTATACTTCTTTATTTTAACAAGATTAAAATAGCATTAATGAGAGTTTAATTAAGGCTAGTGTGTTGCAGGATCAAAGCTGGGTTAATTATACTTTGGGACATCCCTGCACAAGTGCATTCACATTCATGCACCATTTCACTTATCTTCTTGCACCATGCATTGGGATTCCTACACTAGTTATAGTGGGCTTCCTGCACTATGAAGCATTCCTGAACTACATTCACGTTCCTGCACTATGAGTCCAATGATTCTACGTTGCTGCTCTTAATTACTTCACCGGGGTCCTACTTGAAGAAGAAGATTGTGAAGCATACAATTCTTGGATTGTTAGACAGAGTGTTGGGAGTACATCTTGTATTCTGGGCAAGACAGTTGATTGTAGTTACCATGGGCAAACATACCTAGAGGTTCACGACAATGTTGATATCTGCGAAATAACCAAGAGAATTATCTCTATTTTTGAATGATGTTCAAATGAATTGCAACTAGAAGCATCAAACCATGTATCATATTAACAATAAAACCATTATGTTCATCACATTCTGGGCATCCACGTTTACATCTTTCGCTCACTGCAGATGGCATGAAGACATACCTTGACACACTTGCTAGAGTGGAGAGACAGCCTTGGGTAGTCCTTCGCTTTCAAATTGTTGGTGTTTGTGGTTTTTGTGTGGCCACTGATGCAAAAGCAGTGGTGAATTGGGGGGATTAGCAATTGGATCGACCATCACAATGAATGAAATAATATCCAGACCAACCTCAGGAGCTTCAACAAATCTAACAAGGACAATAGGATCTGCAATGGCTGGCAACAATATACAATTTGAGTATACATGGTGACATCTGTAATCGGTGTGCTAATAAATGCAATGACTTATAACATGATTCGAGCCCCAGCGAATCAATCAACAGAATAACAACTTAGATATTTCTCGCATTCCTGAATTTTCTAGCACCATATTTGAAGACCACTTCTCTCAGTCAATCGCACATTCTAGCAACAATCACTCCAAGAAAAGAGGAACAATTCACCAAATTTGTTCCCTCTTTCGACACTCAGTTTCAAATTAATTCTTAATTTGGAAAACTGTTAATAATTTTCTTGTATTTTAATTGGATGTTGGAAAATCCCCAATTTGTAAATTGATGCCTATATAAACTATCTGGAACGATAGTCATCTTAGTAAATCAACTAATTACAGGAAGGAAGGAAATCAACCCAGCCAGGGATAGTGCACATCAGAGGAAGGTGCAAAAGGGAAGAGGATTTGTCCCAATGTAGCCTCACACAGTTCATAACTGGTTCATCACTCCTCTTGCTTGATGGAGGTGAGCATTGTCTTTGTGATGTAAAAGACTTCCCTTTTTTTATTTAATTGAAGCAATTTTATTCATGCTTTGTCTATTCATCCATTGCATCTTAGTGAATCTAATTACTGTGTGAACCAGATTAAGCAAGGGTGTGAGCTAGCTGGGTTGGCCACCAGACCAGCTCAACACTGCTCTCATCTTTTAAATAGCATTTCAATTCTTGTTGGTTTGTTCTGTGAATTTGATTAATTTACATTTTCTTTCTACCCTCAATTAATGTCATTTAATTTGCTGCAACGTTTTCCTTTTAGCTCCAAATCTCATTAATTTGTCGCATTAAGAAATTATTCATGTCCTTGATATTTGTGCTTACACTTGGGATATTTCTCCAGTTGTTTTTATTAATGAAAGCAAATCACATCATGTTGAAAACAACAATATTTACTTTCCATTAAACTTCTGGAGAGTTTGCAAGATTTATTTTTAGGTCAAGGAAGGTGAAAGATTTACATTAATTTAATTGCTTTCATAAGTTATTTATGCAACATATCTACTTGAAGATGCTTTCAAGTTAACCTTACACAGAATTAGTGCAGGTAGAATTAGTGCAAGTAGAATGGTTTTGAATTGCTTTTGAATTTATTCCAGCATTTACAGTCTTTTTGTTATTAAGCCGACACTGCTTTATTTGTAGTTCAGTTTTCCCTTCTGTTCACTAGTAATTAGAATTTCCTTTCACATTGTTAATTGCCTTTTATTTTTGGCACAATTTAATTGTTTGGATTGATGTTTTCTTGAATTATCTTTTATTGCAAGATTTATTTATTGATGAGATTAATATGCAAGATAAACTAGCATTTATTTTGTAGGTTTCCAGGGGCTTTCTCTGGCATTTCCAGTGCTGTGTCTCTAAGTTCACGAAATTTCTGGATTGAAAAATTAAATGTTGGTAAATTTATAAGCCCTATACTGCACCCAACAATGTGTTGAAATTTTTGGTCACTTAGTGGATTTTGGGTCTAATTTGTAGGATCATGCTAGAAATGGGGAAATTTGTGGAGTGAATAGTGGGGAAACTAGGAGAAGTCATAACTCCTTCATTTTTCCATCAAATGGGTTACAAAAAGAGGCTAGATGGCCATTTTTGAGTATTATAGACTCATTAGAGCAAGTTTCATAAGCATTTGAGCATTGTAAACACAGTTTTTTTTTTATAGTTTTATTCATAATAGACAGGCCCAAGCCATTGGAAGCTTGACCAAGGAAACATAGCCCATGAGGGGTGAACTCCTTTATCATGTTCTTATTGTAATGTGTTTTTGATGATGTTCTGCATATGTTTATGTTGTTGTTCAGATTCTAGTTTATGTTAAATTGCTCATAAAATTAACATAAAAACTCTTCATTAATCTTTCAAAAATTGATGAATCCGCACAATGAAAGCATTTTGTTTATAATTTGAGGAAGATCTTAACGCTGCAAACTAATATTCTAAATCAAATCAATTTTGTATCAGAGCACTAGGTTTTCTTTTTGAAGGAAGGATTTAATTGTTTGCAATTTAATGTCATTCTTACAAGGTTAAAACTCAGAAGAGGTGAACAAAAGCTAGTTGGAAGCCCTGAAGTTGGTTTAAGGGGAAGAAGAGCAAGGTTTCCACAATCTCCAACACCAGTTCAGCCTCAAGTTGTAGTTGAGACTCCAAAGATCATGTGTCATGAAGGAGAACCTACAAACATGATAGAAGATGAGAATACCTTCAGAAAGGCTTTATTTGATATGACAAAGATGATGAAGGTCCTCTATGAAGAGAGGACGAGCAGGTTGCAAGGAGAAAGTTTTAAAAATCCCAAAGGAGAAGGCTCTTCAAGAGGAGCTATTGGAAAAGGAGGTAATAGGAATGGAGACAAGCCTCCACCCTCTCCACCATCTTCTTCATCTTCTTCTTCATAGGCATATTCACACTCTTCCCCTAATACAACCCTTATTCATACTCATCATCATTCTTCAAAAGGAACTGGTAAATCACCTTTTTTAAAACTTGACGTTAAATTTGAGTTGCCCTTGTATAATGGTGAAGTGAATGCAAAGAAGCTTGATAATTGGATCCATCATTTGGAGGTCTATTTTAGGATTCAAAACATTTAAGGGGATGACATAAAGATTCACATAGCTTCCTTGAGAATGGAGGGTGCAACCCTAGTATGGTGGGAATCAAGGACACAAGAGGATATTAAAAAACATGATAAGATCTCTATTTCTTGGAATGATTTCATTACTACAAAAAGACAATTCTACCCTCTAGCTTATATGCAGAAAGCCATCATGAATTGGAAAGCCACTCATCTTGAAGGAAGAGGGAAAAACACCCCAGAAGAAGGTAGTAAAAATCCATTTAAAAGTAGAGGAAAAGAAAAGGCTTTCAAAGGGAAGGTAAAGAAAAGTGCATCTATCAAAAAAGAAGGAGAGAAAATTACATGCAAACACTATTCTAGAGAGGGTCACAATGAAGCTCACCATTGGAAGCTTCATCCCAAAATGAAACTAAAAAGAAACAACAACAAGGGAAAACAGAAGACAAATCCAACCACTCAACAAGATTTCGGATCCGATTCAGGTGATGAAACTAAAATCACATCCATGGGTTTAAAAGGAAAAGAATCCATTGCCAACACTAGTTCTTCAGACTTGCAAAATGAAACTCCAAATGAAAAGAGGAGAATAGAACTATTTCACATAAGGGTGATCTCAAAACATAACAAGATTGATACATTGTTTGATAGCAGCTCTCTTATCTATGAAAACATTGTCAAGAGTTTAAATATGGAAACTGTTCCACATCATAAACCGTATCCACTTGGATGGGTACATGATAATGCACAATTACAAGTTACTAGAAAGTGTAAACTAAGATTCGTTATTACTACAAATTTCATAGATGAAGTGGAGCTTGACATTGTGTCATTAGATATCTATGGCATGGTTTTGGGAAACCCATACCTTTATGACAGAAAATATATCTTCCATCAACATGAAAAAAATATCATTTATTCAAAAATGGAGTAGAATATATTGTGAGAGCTCATAGCAAGAAAACAAATCTTCCTCTTGTTAATGCAGGGAAGAAGAAAAGATTGGTGAATTCAAGCAAGAATTTTGTGCTTATCATGATCAAACCCAAAAATGATGTTGATAATGAATATTTTAAAGGTTGTGATTCGAATTTGAAATCTGAATTGGTTGACGTAGTTAACCAATATGATGAAATGTTTTAGGAACCAAAGGGATCAACTACCAAGAGAGGAATCCAACATGAGATGCAGTTGCAGCAGGATTGTCCTCTTCCTAACATTGGCATGTACAAGATGTCAGTGATGGAAAGTGTTGAAATTAAAACACAAATCCAAGAGTTGTTGAATAAAGGGATCATAAGATCATCTTCCTCACCTTGTGGTTCACCTATTGTCTTGTTTCCAAATAAGCATGGAACATGGCACATGCATGTTTACTTTCGCTCATTAAACAAAATTATGGTAAAGAACTGTTACCCACTGCCTCAAATAGATGATTGACGGGATCAATTGAAAGATGCAAAGTATTTTACTAAGCTGGAATTAAGAAGTGGCGACCACGAAATTAGAATATCTGAAGGATACACTTGGAAGACAACATTCAAAACAAAACAAGGTTTGTTTGAATGGCTAGTTATGTTGTTTGGTTTATGTAATGATCCTGCTACATTCATGCATGTGATGAATGATGTGTTGAGGCCATTTCTTGATGAATTTGTCATAGTCTACTTAGATGACATCTTGATTTTGAGCAAATCCCATGATGAACATGTCATGCATGTAAGAAAAGTACTTAATGTCTTGAAAAAAGAACAGTTGTATCTTAAGATGTCAAAGTGTGAATTTGGAAAGACTTCTTTAGTTTACTTGGGTCATATTGTTGGAGGAGGTGAGTTGAAAATAGATCCCTCCAAGGTTGATGTCATTGTGAATTGGCCAAGGCCTAAGGTAGTTACAGAGGTAAGAAGTTTTATGGGAGCAACCCAATATTGAAGGAAATTCATTGCTAATTTTTCTCTTATAGCAGCTCCTTTACATGTGTTGACCAGTGTGAAAAAGGTTTTTCAGTGGGTGTTACCGGGAATAGTGTCCACTCGGATGCTGCTATTCCCACTAAGGTTGGTGGCTATCTTAGAAACAAACAAGTAAAGTCTACTTTCGCTTTCCTTTATCAAAATAGATAGAAGTGGAACAAAAGAGACCAACCTTAGTCTTGCGCTTGATTTCCTCTCCTTCCTAATAGAGCTTTGCCGCTTCTGCTTTGTCTACCCAGCTTCAAAGAGCACCTGTGGAATCACAACAACATACTACTATCGAAGAACAAAGATCTATATTCATAAATAACACAAGACCAGATGTGCATTAACCATACAAATGCATATATAATGAAACATACAAGAATATGGAGGAAAACTTGAATAGCTTTATTAAGATGAAAAGTAGCAAGAGGATTACAACCATATGTTCTGACTCAGCATCATCCTCCAGCAAGAAGGCCCTTCTTCACCTCAAGTAAAGCTTAGATCACCCAACACTATGAAATTACACCAGAAAACCAACATCACTTCTCTATAAGATACAAAATTCCAACCTCTGGATCTCTGTGATGAGGGATCAATATATAGATGATTATAGGCAGGTGAGTCATCTTCTGGGATCTTTATTAGTGTCCTCTTTATGATAGTTCCTGCTTCCACTTGGAGAATTATGATCTCTTACTCATCCGTGGTCGAAAACAGAGAGGCAAGCGTCAGAGGGGAAGCTTCTGGAAGATTCCATGATCTTCCACCTCGCATTTTGTCCCTTCCATTTGTCCATTCCCAACCATCGCACCCTACAGAGGAGAAATTCAGTATGCATCGCACCTTGTACACTCGAAAGGTGATATGCATCGCACCCTCTGCACTAGGCTTTCATTATGGTCTAGTTTTGACCATTTATGAGCAGTTTTCAGTGGAGAACTTCTGGGAGATGATGTAATCAGCTGACCTTGTTCCTTTAGGCAGTGAAGCAACACTTTTAGGGACTTAGGAGCCCTTAGTTTATGGACATTATGATTGGGTTTGAAGTGCCCAAAAATTTCTATAACAGTTGCCCCCTAACGCATGAGGTCGTTAATCTTTCTGATGTCGGGTGAAATGCTTTACTCTGAGGATCCAAAGTTTTTCCGAGCTGGGAGGTGACCTGTAATAAGATACAATACAATACATTATTTTGACAACATTTTTTCATGATCTAGCTGAGGCGGGCATTCCCATGCTCAACTTTATAAATTCATTTTCATGTACATATGACATACAATCATCTGTGTGACAGACTGATGATATGGACTCATCATCCTTTGATTTGGATGATCATCTGTTCGATAATGATGCACACTTGATGTCTTTATATTCCTGAATATATCATAGCCCGGATGGATGAAACTAAATATGGGGTCTTCAAAACTCGTTCAACCTTCACTCGGAGTACAAGTCGATCCATGTGAAAAATGTTCTGGAGTCGAACATGGAAAGACATCGCCTAATTACCAGCCAATGATGTAAGTTGTTAACATGCGCGAGAGGAATCACCAATAATGACAATGATCCTCAAGGTACTACAGTAAAATTCACGTGGTGTGAAAAAGGACTTGGCGTCGAACACCACGTAAAATCTCTCGGTTGAAGGCCATTGATCTAAACCTGTCGCTGAAAGTGAGAAACTTGCCATTGACGCATGCAAGCTTCAAAGTACTGAAAGGGTTATTCCTAAGTCAACTTCTTGGATAATGAGCTGATGTCGACAAGAAGGGACCCATCACAGGAGGGCCTTAATGAATCCCACATCAACGACATGGAACGAAGAAAATGATTTTGGAGGTGAAAACAATATGACGATATAGGGTTCAGGGTGGCGGTCATGAAGGAATGAAGCATGAATGTATTGCAGAGGGTGAGACATAGGTGAATTGTCTGAGTGACTTCTCTTCAACATATCGGTGACACTGACGATGGATTGGTAGTGTTAACCCCAAAGATGGATGGTGTGACGGACCAATGGTGATGACCAGTGAACGGAACAACCCAACCCGGCATGGATGTAGAAGGAAAGTGTCATGTTCAAGAGCGATTTGCTACCAATAAAGTTTCTTCAAGTTTTCTTCCCAATTTTCCCCAGTCATTGCTGACCATTACCTCTTTCTTTTGTCAAGCTTGAGGAGGATAACATATGCTTGTTCTATAATCCGCCCTTCGGGCGAACCTGTTGCTATATTTTAGCGAGTCTAGTGACAATGAAACTCATTCTCTTCCATTTGGATGAGTTTGTCGCTATTAGGTTTTAACGACAAAGATAACTCGGTCCCTTTCAATTTTAGAGAGTCTGAAAGGAACGAAAAGGAGACTCCAACAATTATTTTTTGTCATATAATCCCTTAAGTTCGAAAAAGCGTAAAATAATACAAAAGGGATGAATTTTTGATATTTTTAACGAGCCGAACAAGACAAGTGCTCGATATTTTTGTGTAATAATCCCTCAGGTCCAAAAAGATTAAAATCTAGAGGAGGGATAGCACTTCCGATGAATTTAACGAGCCGGAGAGGCCAATCGCTCGGCAATCATTTCTTATTTTACGAGTCAGGTGAAAAGAGCTTAAAGAAGACTCATTTTCGAGGAACGAGTGATGGTTTCGAGTAGCAGCTGATTCCAGGTAAGATTTGGAATTTTCCAATCACGGCAATGTCACAAGGACGGCTAATAGAATCACTTTTTGCAGATGTTCCTCGAAGGGGTAAACAATCATATGGGGGTGAATGATCAACTAAAAACAGAGTGGAGGTGATTGCGAGAACACGAGCAAGGCTCAAAAGCTGGCGATAAGGCATTCATAATTGTTATTTACCAGTTCATTTTCTTTTAATGAGCTTAAAAGTTGGGGGAAACATTTGCTCATGACTTATGTTTATTTTTTAACGAACTTGAACTATGCACTAAAACTGCTCGTGGAGGGTTTATTTTTTAATGAGCTTGAACTCTGTGACAACATTGCTCGCCAGTCGTATGATAAGAATGTCTCATTCGAGATGCTATTTTGAAGTGGCTTACATCTCTCAAGCTTTGCCATAGATCCTTTCTTTATGCAAGTTAGGAAATGACTAGCCTTATGGGTTTAAAGGGTTAGAGGTCCTACAAATTTAAAAAATAAATAGCCGCTCTTCACTTGCATGCAGAAAGGTTTGCATGCCCCCAAGCATAGCGAAAAATTTCCAGGTTACCAAGAAAGTTCTATCCGCGTAGCAGATAAAATGCTTCCTCGGCGATGTCTATCGAAACAGACAAAGGTGAATGGCGCAGACGCATTGCACTCACATAACTTTAATGAAGGTATCTTATTCCAGCCTGATCCCATTTTCCTGTAAGGATGGGTTCGTCAGACTAGTCATTTATCCCTCGCGGAAATCCACTCTATACCCAAGGTTTTCCTGTCGAAATAGACCAAGGTGCATGCCCCCTGGGTTTCAGTCACATCTTCCTGAATCTCTCGCGCTCATCAGGCGGATGGACTAGAGACCAATGAGACATTCCTTGCATGAAAAGACCATTTAGGGATGGCATTTGACTATTTGTGATGTGTGAACTGGGGAATGACATTTGGTCCACGAGCTTGACCATTCTGCTTCGTGCGGAAAACACATTACTCTAAAGAGTGAGGAGATGATGGCTCCCATGCAATAAATATAGTCACGTCCAAGGAGTAGATTATAATCTAATGGTCCTTGAACTACCATAACGTTCATGTGAAAAGTTTTCCTTCTCAAAGTAATGGGCACCTTTGGAAGGATCCCTAAAGGTCGACTGATTCCCTTGTCGAAGCCTGTCAGATTTCTCATTTCAGGCAAAAGCGATGGCGAACCAAGCGCTTTCCAAGAAATCGAGGAAAGGATACTCACAGAAGCCCCTTCATCGATGATGGTACAAACCATGACCATTCTGTAAGCGTGTACAATGATTCTGAATGGTACACTGGCTGGTAAATGGGGTCTGGCTAGTAGATTCTAGTCAAAGGAAACGACTAGGTTGCTTGGTGGTGAGACCGAATAGACGGCCGGATATGACTCTGATGAACTTCCTTCCTGCAATAAAGGAACGGGAGGACTGCCCCCAAGTTCATCGGAGTCTGTGTTGATGAAAATAATTTGAATGGTGTCGTTCTCTTTATCTTAAGTGACAATATCATTCGAAGATGAACACTCTGAAGGCAAGACCAGGTCAACTGCCATATCAACCCTTTGAATTTCGTCCGGTATGGATTCAGATGGTTCATTTTCAATGATAGATGCTTCAGCCGATCACAATGATAGGCCAGCTGGATTTTTCAACTGGTGGAGGACTTGGTAAGAGTTTTTTTATATCCAGGAGGAAGTCGTAGCAGTGAAACCGGACGATCATCCAAAACTCTTTTAGCCTCGTCAAGGAAGGGACAACAGTGGACGGCGTGATTGCCTTCACACAACTTACAAGGAAATCTGGGATTCCTTTTTTGTCCATGTGCTTCACTTTCGCTGGTTGATGGTGAGCATTCAACATGATCGCCAGAGGTTGATGCTACCGAATTGTGCAAATGAGGAGACCAATCCCTTAAGATCCAAGGGATGCAGGGAAAATCTCGGTGATAGTGGTGTCCATTGCAAATGGCACAAGGAGATTTAGGTTTCGACAGTGCGGTGTGAGAATTTTTGCTAGATGACGCTTGGTTGCCCCCTTTCGATTTTGGTTCCTTTTTCTTCTTTTCCTTTTTCTCTTTCTACTTCTTCTTCTTCTCAGTTACTTGATTTTTAGCTTTATCGACTTTATCAAGTGAAGAGGAAGGAGGAGAGGGAGAATCAGACAAAGTAGAAGGTTAGGAGGCAACTCTAGTGTTGTCTAGTTGCTGATTTGACTATTTAGGAATTACGAGATTTTGAACGACAGAGGTAGAGAAGAGCCAGACAAGCAAAACAATTGTCAACCCTGGAAGTGACAAAGTGGCCATATGGGGTGCACCAACATCTCCCCAAGAGGAGAAGGGACTAGGATTTCCTCAAAGGGGAAATCCTTGGTTGGTAGACCCCATTTTCTCAACCTAAAGACCAACGGGGGAATTTGTGATGTTATTCCGATTTAAAATAAATTTTTAGACGCTTTGACACAACTTGTTTTTTTCAATTTTAAAGAGTCGAGAAAAAACAAAAGATGACTCTAGTCGCCTTCGATTTTTATTGAGCCCAAAGTGACAAGTGCTCAGAGGACCTTTTATTTTAAGGAGTCTAAAAAGGAGCAAAATGGACTTCTCTGGAGATCTGGATTACCAAACCAATCACAAAACTGCAGAATACTTTTTACGGTACGACAGTCAATCTTCCCTAATGTTGTGTTCAGTGCATTGCGATCGATAGGGCAGCAGGCACGGCTTCCTAAGGATAAAGGATGCAACCTATTGTGGTCTCCCAATATATACTCGACGGTACATGGGAGCATAAGTCCGTACTACAACTTGTCGTCTCAAAGTGGAGGAATCACCCAACCAACACTGAAAACAACAGTTACCAGGTTTTACGACGCCGAAATACGTCTCTAGCCTAGACCTCTAGATGTTGTGCGTTAAGTTCCAAAGCGTTGTTAGATTCATTGAATTTATTTTAAGTTGATTTGCTTATCAATTTCCTTCAGGTTCACCGCGGATGGTATATAATTCTAAAATGCAGTCTAAGATGATAACAAATGTTTAATTTTCTTTAGCAATGAAAATCCTAGCTACTAAGGAAGAAAGTCTAGAATTTTCTTCACAGACACAGAGCAAACGCTAAATGCACAGTCCTAAATCAAACCAAGCAATCAAAATGCAAATGCACATGCATGTATTTTTTTTCAACCTTCTTAATGTATGAATGATGTTAAGAAAGCTATGTGCAAATCTGAATTACTTTTAAAGCGACAGTACTCAACAAAATTCTTTTTCAAAAATGAAGTGAAACAAGAGAGACACTTTGCGATTTTGAAATGAAAATTGCTTTTCGACACCTTAAAACTACTAATTCAAATCCTATGCAATAGTAACTGTACAATCGACTATCAAGAACAATGGGATTGTTTTCCAAAACTGAAGATGACAACTATGAAACTTTTAGATCTAGAGATGACAGTTCGACTATGCTACTTTTTTGAAAAAGAGAACTGAAAATGACACACAATACATAAAAACACTTACAGTTCTTTGCACTAAGGAGGCAAAATTATGCAAGAGAAGGGGGTTTTCACAGAAGTACGTTGACTACAGACAGCAAAACTCTTAATAGGACTGAAAACAGTGAGAAAAAACCATAGTCTGAGGGTAAATTTAACCCTCCCTGACCATCGCACCTGTTACACAGTGAAACCAGTATGCCGCGCACCTACTGCACTCGGGAAGTGCGATGAATATAGACTGCCTTGAAGGCAGGGTGTGCTGGTACAAGTGCGAGACTTCAAACAGGTTTTCACTCACAGTTTGCAATTCAGTTCAAGTGTTTAGGCCAAGTAAGTAATGCTCAATGTATGTAAAACACAGGGGTGATGTAAGAGGTTACTAGAGCCACCACTTAGGGCAATTAGATTGTTTGCAGATCTATTGTTTAATTCATAAACAAAACCTGGAGATAGACTGAATTAGCATTGATCTACTTTGCATTTGTATAACAAATGCAGTTCAAAGGCTATCTGGCTTGACTTCAAGCTCTGTCTGTAAGTTTATAAAAGAAACAAGGATAGATAGGCTAACAAATAATCTAGTCGCTCCCCAGCAGAGTCACCATTTTGTTACCGGGAATAGTGTCCACTCGGATGCTGCTATTCCCACTAAGATGGGTGGCTATCTTAGAAACAAACAAGTAAAGTCTACTATTGTTTTATTTTATGGAAATAGATAGGAGGAGAACCAATAAGACCAACCTGAGTCTTGCGCTTGATTTCCTCTCCTTCTTGATAGAGCTTCGCTACTTCTTCTTCGTCTGCCCAGCTTCAAAGAGAACCTATGGAATCACAACAACATACTACTATCGAAGAAACAAAGATCTATATCCCTAAATAACACAGGATCAGATGTATGTTAACCATATAAATGCATATATAAACAAGTACACAAGAATATGGAAGAAAACAAGAATAGCTTTATTAAAATGAAAAGTAGCAAGAGGATTACAACCATATGCTCTGACCCAACATCATCCTCCAGCTAGGAAGCCCTTCTTCACCTCAAGCAAAGCTTAGATCACCCAACACTATGAATATACACCAGAAAACCAACAACACTTCTCTATAAGATACAAAATTCCAGCCTCAGGATCTCTGTGATGAGGGATCCATATATAGATGATTATAGGGACGTGAGTCATCTTCTGGGGTCTTGATTAGTATCCTCTCTCTGATAGTTCCTGCTTCCACTTGGAGAATGATGATCTCTTACTCATCCTTGGTTGAAAACAGAGAGGCAAGTGTCAGAGGGGAAGCTTTTGGAAGATTCCATAATCTTCCACCTCCCATTTTTGTCCCTGCCATTTGTCCATTCCCGACCATCGCACCCTACATAGGAGTAATTCAGTATGCATCGCACCTTGTACACTGGGAAGGTGATATTCATCGCACCCTCTACATTGAGCTTTCAGTATGGTCTAGTTTTGACCATTTATGAGCAGTTTTCAGTGAAGAACTTCTGGGAGATGTTGTAATCAGCTTACCTTGTTCCTTTAGGCAGTGAAGCAACACTTTTAGGGACTTAGGAGCCCTCAGTTTATGGACATTTATGATTGGGGTTGAAGTGCCCAAAAATGTCTATAACACCATGGATCCATGTTGCTCCCATATTTCCCAAAAAAACGTTGTTTAGGGCCTCAAAATGGCTCCTAAAGTTTAGGACCCGAAAAAACTGCTAAAAAAAGTAAATTATGCTACTATTACTGAAAATGTAAAACTGAAAGAGACAGTTGTGGGGGTCCAAGTGGGATAGGTGGGTGGCCACCAACATCCACCTGGATCACCCCTGGTACTCTGTCTTTATCCTCTTTTGTTTGTTTTGTTTTTTTTGCAAACTGTAAATTTTTTTGACACTGACTTAATTGGATGAATGCAAGGGTGATCATGGTGGAGAGAGACATGGTGATGAGATGGTGAAGTAGATACTTATTTTTTTGACATAATTAGGTAACCCACTTTTTGTAGGGTTACTTTCCTTGAGATTCCCAAGCCAATCTAATTAGTACAGTATCATCCTGTATGTTTTGAGGGAATCTTGTAGGTTTATAGGGAATCCTGTAGAAAACACATAACCCTTCCAAAGTGAGCTAGATGAGTTAAAAAATGGAGGGAATGATGGAATGATGAAGTATATGGAATGGAGGAATGAAAACATGAACTGTATAGGTCCTTTTGACCCCCTCTTATTGCTCTGATCCTCCTCCTGCTGATCTGCAAACAACATTTTGAAAGTTTTTTTTTCTCTTTGTTTTTTTTTTAAAACAACTAGTTTGCCTCCAAGAGGTTTTCATCCTAGCTGCTTGCCTTCGGTGAATCAAAATAGGTTTTCACCTAAATATCTTTTTTATCTTTTTTGTTTTTGTTTTGACACCATTGGATCACCTCAAGAGGTTTTCAGATGTGTCATGGATGTTTTCACCCGAGTCTCCTTATTTTTTCTCTCTTTTTTTTTCTTCTTTCTCTTTTTCAATGACTTGATTGGGTAGAAGCTAAGACTTGCTCCACCACCATCCCTGTCTTGTTGATACCATCAATGAATTCTTGCTTTGACAAGGGCTTCATGTAAAACTTCAATCTGTGCCCATTGACAAGTAAAGGAATAGCCTTTGCATCAATGATTCTTATTTGCATTGAACCATTATCATGAAATTTCTCTATGACATAAGGCCCTAACCATCTAGTCCTTAACTTTCCATTAAAATATTTGTATCTAGAACCATACAACAAAGCCCAACCACCTTCTTGAGATTGTTTGTCCTTTATGTTCTTGTCATGCAAAATATTCCTTTGAACTTGAGTCACCTCTATGTGTAGGACGGTCTGCATTCTAAACTCATCTAACCCATTTAGCTGGAGCAATCTCTCTTGTTGTGCACTAGTGAGATCTAGATCTAGTTGTGCTAGCATTCTCAATGTATTGTACTCAATTTCAATGGACAACAGGGCCTTTTTCCAATAGACCAAATGATAGGGAGTGAATCCAATGGTGGTCTTCCAAGTGGTATTGTAGGCCCAAGTGGCCTCAACTAATCTATATGCCCAATATTTTTTGTCGTTGCTAATCACTTTGGTCATAATTCCCTCTAGTGCTTTGTTGGTCACCTCCACTTGCCCATTAGCTCGTGGGTGGTAAGGAGTGGGTGTTCTATGCTTGATATTTGGTTGGCTTAACAAATTTTCAATCATGTGCGATGTAAACTGGATGCCTTGTTCAGTGACCAGTTCTCTAGGGTACCCAAACTTATAAAATACATTTTCCCTTAAGAACTCAGCCACTTTATCCTCAGTTTCTGCCTTGATTGCCTTGGTTTCAACCCACTTGGTCAAATAGTCAGTGCACATAATGATGTACTGCTTTTTCCAGGATGGAGGGTCAATAGGTCCAATGAAATCCATGCCCCACTTGTCAAATGGCTCGAAAGTCACTTGAGGTTGTAGAGGCATTTCATCCCTTGGAGTAGGATTTCCCATCCTTTGGAACCTATCACACTGACTTGTATACCTTCTCACATCCCGATGAAGAGCGGGCCAATAATACCCAGCTTGTAGCACCTTGAATGTTTTCCTCTTGGCTGCAAAGTGACCTCCACAAGGCCCATCATGACAGGTCAGAAGGATGTCAAATACTTCCTCCTCCCTAACACATCTTCTCAGAATTTGATCCGTGCCTAGTTTGAAGAGGTTGCCCCCAATCCAAGTGAATGGGGTGCTCTTCCTCACAATCTTGCTTTTCTCTTTGAAGGACAAATTCGGTGGGAACTATGCAGACACCAAGTATTTTTCTATGTCAGAAAACCATGGAGAGAGAACTGAAATGGTGAATAAATGTTCATCCAGTAACAGATCATCAACCATTTCTTCCTCCCCTATAAGCATGGTTAATTTGGATAAAAAATATGCAACAACATTCTCCTTGTCGAGCTTATCAATAATAGTTAGATCAAACTGTTGTAATAAAAGTAACTATATAATAATCTGGGCATTCACATTAGGTTTATTCATCAAATATTTAATTGAAGCATGGTAAATATGAAAAAATGTTTGGTAACCTGTAATGTAATGCCTAAATTTGTTTAATGAATGCATAATAGCTAGGAGCTCCTTCTCAGTTATTGAATAGTTTAGTTCGGCCTTTGACATATTCTTACTGATGAAGTAAATGGCATAAGGTAACTTGTCATCTATCTGGCCTAGAGTGGCTCCTATGAATTTGTGATAGACATCACCATGTATATGGAAAGGAAGGGCCCAATTTGGGCCTCAGAGAATAGGTGCAGTGATAAACTTTTCCTTCAGGGTGTCTAGGGCCTCTTGACAGCTTTTTGACCATAAAAATTCAGAGTCTTTGGCCAATAACCCAAATAAAGGAGAAGATAACTTGTTGAAGTCTTTTATAAACCTCCAATAGTATCCAGCTAAACCTAGAAAACTTCTAACATCTTTATGTCTTTGCGGAGGTGGGACCCTTTGGATGATGGTTATTTTATTTGGGTCCACCTGCAGTCCTTTCTGGGATAATGAATTACCTAGAACAATCCCTGCAGTCATCAAGAACTCACATTTTTCGGGACTAAGGGAAAGGTTCATTTCAATGCATTTGTTCAACACCTTACCTAAGTTGGACATAGCCTTCGAGAAATCACACCCATAGGATGTAAAATCATCCATATAAATTTCTACTGCATCATGGAATATCTCGGCAAAGATACTTAGGAATGCTCTTTGGAAAGTGGTAGGGGCATTGCATAGGCAAAAAGGAAGGACCCTATAGGTGAAATTACCTCAAGGACAAGTGAAGGTGATTTTATCCTGATCTTTTGGGCTAATTTGGATTTAATTGTACCCACTAAACCCATCTAGGAAAGAGAAAAACTTTTTCCCTACTAGGCCATCTAACACTTGGTTAATGAAAGCTAGAGGGAAATGGTCCTTCTTTGTTGCTTTGTTCAACTCTCTGTAATCGACACGAATCCTCCACTTCCCATTTTTCTTTGGAACCAACACCAAAGGAGAGACCCACTCACTATCCGAGATAGGGTAAATGAATCCTGCATCTAGCAGCTTTTGCAGTTCTTCATTGACTATATTCTTGAGAGCTGGATTCGTTATCCTTTGGGGTTTTTAGACTGGTTTGCAACCTTTTTTTAATATAAATGTGGTGAGTAAACATCGAGATGTGCACTCCCTTCATTTCCTTGTAACTCCAAGTAAAGGCATATAGATGTTCCTTTAGCATGTTGCACAACTTTTCTTCTTGGTATAAATAAATAGATGGGTTGATTTTCAAAGTTATCTCTACCAAATTCTATGGTTTTGACATGGGTATGGTTTGAATAAGCTAAGAATAGATCAATCTGATGGTTATTCTGGGTTTCCTTTACTACTTCCTCTAAGGACAAGGTGTTGGGGGTTGGAATCTGGAGTATGTGTTCAATCAAATCATCTTCATCTGGTTTTCCTCCTCCCATGGTTGTTTCTAAGGTACAGAGTTGGGCTGAGTAGACTTCATATTCTTCCTCCTCTTCTAGCCATAAAGGTAAGTCATGTTCCAGAGATGGCTAAGCAGAAGGGTACAAGACTAACTGCTTGGACATGTGCCCATTTTTTATAGTCATATTTTTAGCCCTACAGTTGATGTAGGCATTGACAATGGCTAACCTAGGCCTCCCAAGGATGAGAGGATAACCAGTAAGCTTGGCCTTAGGCTGGAGAACTAGGAAGTCTGCAAGGTAATCCCAAGAGTTAATGGAGACCATTACATCCTCCATAATCCCCTCAAGGGTCACTGTGGAATGGTCTGCAAGTTGCAAGACTGTTGTGGTATTTCTTAATGAACCCTGGAGATTTAGCTTGAGCATGGTGCCCTTAGTAATTACATTAATGGCAACCCCAAGATCAATCAAATTGTGTGGGACAATGGTGCCATTGATGTGCACATCTACTATAGGGCTCCTAGGGTCCAAATACTTTGGGAAAATTACCTGCCCTAGCATTAAGTCGGACAACTGTCCAATGACATTAATGGTAGGGGTGTCTCTTTTTCTCCTCTCTAGATGTTTGAAGCACTTCTCCTTAATCAACTTGTTGTAGATAGGTACATCCTTTATGGCTTGGAGAAGTCGAGTTTTGACACATAGATTTTTCAATTCGCCAAGAAGTCCATTCTCTTCTAGGGTAGGCTGGAATGGATGAGTTAATATCTTAGGAAAGGGTGGTGGATTTACTCTAGGCATGCTTTCCTCTCTTTCCTCCTCACTCTCCCTAGGTGGAGGTGGAGGTTGGTTATCCAGGAGTACTCTCCCAGATATCAGGTTTATTTCTTGAATCTCCACTGCATAAGCAGGATAGGATTTCTCTCCATTGTACACTTCTTGTGCCTATCTATTGTTCGGGTTCAAATTTGGCTGGGCAGACATCTCAGGTTGTTTAGGTGGAGCAAGGTGTAAAATTTGTGGCTGAGTAGGTGGTGAAGGCAATGAAGCTAGAGCATTGTTTTATGGGGACCTCCACCCCTGGGGTGGTGCATTCCATTGAGGCTGTGGTAGAGCATATGGCTGAAATGACTGGTTGGTTGGCTCGGAATGGTACCAAGGTGCAAAAGACCAAGGAGGAGGTGTAGACTAGGAGGAATGAGTAGAGGGGCCCCAAGAGGGAATAGATGTGGTCTGGTTAGGGTTTTAATATGCATGGGATGACCCTTGCATGCCCTACTGGTATGGTTGAGACCCATGAGGTCTCCTTTGATTTACGTAGCAGAGATGTTCAGCCACAACTTCATTTCCCTGATACGCAACCTTTAGTCCAGTTAGAGAAGGGCACTGGTCTGTGGAGTGGTTTTATTCACAGACCAAGTAGACTTCAATCAGATTCAATGGACATTCATTCCTAGGGTGCCTCCTTGTGCATCTAGGGAAGAAAATGGCTAAGTCTCTCTCTACTTCCTCCATCTTTCTCTTGATGTGCATAGTGTCCATATGTAGGGCAAGGGTTTGCATAATTTCACTCTTGAAATCTTTCAGCATATTTCCAATTTCACCTTTGATGGATGTATTGGAATAGGATGGACTAGCCATTGGTTGACTACGCCTACCCTTTTTCCTAGCTGCCCTATAATGGTTCCTAAAGATAGTCTTGATATATTCATAGGGTAGCATGTAGATGTCCCCTCCTACTATTAGGTTTAGGGTATCAAGAATATCTTCCCTTACCACTCTGAGCAGGACTAGCTTTAGTGACTTAGGATCAAGTGTGCACCTGGACCTTTTGTAGCTAAGCTGAAATATTTCTTAATAATACTCTGGGGATTCATCGTGCCCTAAGGCCATCCTAAAAATGTCCTCTTTAGTGTCTTTGGACCTACAGTAATCTCGATACTTGTTGTTGAAGGCTTGCTACATCTAAGCCTAGGTTGTAATGCTATCGCCAGGTAAACCCATGAACCAGCACAAAATTGCATCCTTGAGAGTGGATGGGAATAGTTTCAACTTCTTCTCATCATTGGTGTAATCACGAGTTCTTCATATGAAAACAAACTCAAACAATAAAGTGTCTAGATCTTTTGAGGCCAAGCCATGGAAATGAGGAAGAGTAGAGGGGCTTATTTTTTTCAAATTGGTATCCCCATTAGTTTGTCTGATGGGAAAGGCACCCTCAATTCTTTCTCTATCTCCTCTTTCATTTCTATTTCAGCCATTAATTCATTTGGAATGGCTTCTCCTTCTTCTTCTCCCCCTGTAGGCTCTTCAAGTATCTCTGGTTGTGCACCTAAGGGATCCTCCAATTCACAGCCACTGAAGAAGAGGGAAGGTTGGCTGTTTGAAGTGGTGTGGGAATTTGTTAAAAAATTTCTTAAGTTATCCCTATTCCTACAAGGCATGAAAGAATTGTTTTTTTTTTTCAATATTTGAGAATAATTTCATAATTGAAATCACAAGTTGAATGTAAACTAATTGATTGAATGAAAACTATCTTCTTTAATGAAATATCACTTGTAGAATGGAAAAGAAAGCAAAGAATGCATAATGGAAAAGAAAGAAAACTAAATTACTTTTGCAAAAATGAAGCTAAAAGAAGAATGTCAGAGATAAGAAATGGAAGAAAGAAATAATATATCACATATTACTTAGACACCTCCCTGGAAAAAGTGCCAAAAAGTGATGAGCACCAGTATTGTAGCAATAATGTTGCAACTCCTGGCGCTACCAACTTTACTTTATCAACCCAGGGTTCGTACAAACTTGGAGGTGACAGTGTTGTATGGACAAGTAAATGTGACAGGTCCACTCTTTGTCACTACTAAGCTGGTGATAGACCACTAAGGTTTTTCAAACCAGAATTCTACTGGTTCGGAAGAAGCTTGATTACCAATGAGGAATAAGGGAAATCTACACTAAAAGAAATCTTGTCTATTGCAGTAAGGAAAAGGACTAAAATCAAATGCTTAAACACACCATTCATCTAATCTAACTGTTAAGAGGCTTTTCTTCAAGAGAATTCTAAATTATCATATGTGCATTCATACTATCCTAGTCATGAAATTTGAAACATCAAACATTCTACTGTTGTGCATGTAAATGAACAAAATAACTCTTTTTTTCCTTTTTGTCTTTTTTGTGTGAAAGTGTGAAAGCTAACTTCCTTTGGTGATGTGGCAAGTTGATTAGGGATGATGTTCGATGGTCAGATGGCTTGGGAGGCAAGTAGGGGTAATTTTCTAGCTTCTTAGGGGCCTTTTCCACAATTTAGCCTCAAAACAGGTCACTACAGGTCAACCTACAAGATGTCCTAATTCGTCATACAAGATGTCCTAATGCTCCTACAGGATCCCTTGTATTCCTACAGGATACAACTGAGAGCAAGAGGAGGGATTTGGAAGGTGATGTAAGGCTTAAGGAAGGTGAATGGTGGGTGAAATGAAGCAAGGGAGTGCTTAGGACTCCTTCAGGATTCAAAACAGAGTTGTGAGATGGTTGGATTTTCTCAACAAGCTTGGAGAAGTATTCTTATGGAATGATTAATTTAGTGAGGAATTTAGTGAAGGAAAGTGATAACCATGGATGGATGAGGTTAGGATGGGGTTGTTGATCATGAAATATCTCTGTATTGTTGAAACTCTTGCATTACATCAATCATTAACATTTATCCATAAATCATGTAAACAAGAAGGATTTCAATTAACTAAGGAAAATAGAATTTCATGAGCTAGCTACCTATTTCATGCATGGGAAAACTTGCAGGGTAATATGACGCCTTGATGAAATCTAATGTAACATTGAAGATAACATAAATAACAATTAAATCCTATTCTTCAAAACTAGTAAAATGTTGCCTTAAGTAACAAAAAAACCCTAAATTTCATGAGAAATCTGAATTCTGCCTTTTTGGGGTTGCATTGGAGTTCTTCCTCAAACCATCATCCCTGAAGGGAAGAGTGAGGCCAAATCCACCAAATAAAAACTTTTTGGATATTCCTTTATATTCCTAAGCTAATGTTGAAGCAATGCACAAATGGAAGCAAACTAGTCAAATCCACAACTACTTGCAATGAAATGATGCTAAAGACAACTCAACCATTAATCTATAAACTCAACTAAGCATAAAAATACAAGAATAGGAGCCTTTGTTGCTAGGGTTGGGCCCTAACATAAGAGCTTCAGCCCTCTGGTTCAACTCAGTGCTCGATCAAGGAAATTCTCATTCTCATTATCAAATCAGAAAATTACAGAACAATGTCTTCCACAAGTCCTGAACTCGAAAATTCCTAGTGTTTTTACATCAAAAATTCGAATCCTAATGAGGCTCTAGGCCTCATTATTTATAGAAATGAAGTGTCCAATGACTTCCTTAAATCTAGGGAGGCTCGGCTCCCAAACTCAATATGAACTAGCTCTTTAACTATCACTGGCTTGGCTACATTTTGATCTTCATGACTTGGTTGCTTGTAACTCTGAGCTAGTGTGATTTGATGGAGAAATATTCTAATGAGTGAGGAGTAAATGAGGAGGATCTATCTCCTACAATCTCTCCTCCTTGTCTCATTTGAGTTTCAGCCCTTAATTAGCCAAAATTTCCATGTTTTTCTCTCAGAAACCTACAATCAATGCACATTAGTCCACTAGGCATAATATCTCATTTTGACTCATCTCATTAAGCAAAAATATAATCAAAATATGTAAGGAATTATGAGAAGAGTCTGTTTGAATAATCTAGGAGGTGTATTAAGGTGCATATAGGTACCCAATGATGAGGTTCATCATATCGTTCTGCAACTTCCCTTATGTTTGTATAAACTGAAGAGGTCAATGATCTATGTGGATGACTGTCTCCTTCCTGGAATGTAATTCTTCCAATGCCGATAAGACTGCATAATAGAATGCATCTATTTATCATAGGTGGGGTATTGCAAAATTACATCAGAAAGTGTCTCACTATGACAGGTCATTATGTTATGAAACCAGCTCAAGAAAAGATAGAAAAGATAGATCAATGCCTTATAATTCAGCCTCTTCGAGGGGGCAACCTCCTTTACATTACATAAATGAACAATTCTTGGATGATACAAATGATAAAACCTCCTTTCTATATATAGGAGTCTAAGGAGTCACAAATAACCCAGCCGACCTAACAATAATAATATAAAGCCACAAAAATAACAATAGAGGGATTCTATGGGGCATAGTAATAACAATATGGGGGCAATAGGGGCACAACAATATTAATAAAGGGTACAACTACCATAGTAATGGGGTAATCACTAGTATTATAGTGACCCAACATGCCCCTCTCCTTTAAAAAAAGTGTTGTCCTCAACGCTTGAGTAGTTCTGGATACTTCTGTATAAAATTCTCATCCTCCCATGTGGAATCTTTCACAGATAAGTTCTTCCACTTGATAAGATACTCCGAAATTGATCGATTTTGTAGCTGTCGAGATCTTGTTTCTGTGACTTCTTCCGGTTCCAATATAATTTTTCCTTCCTCGTCAAGTTCTGGCAATATTGTTTGAACTGGGAGCTTGTCGCCTATAACCTTCTTTAAACATGAAACATGGAAAACTGGATGCAATCGAGAAGCTGCAGGAAGCTCCAATTTGTATGCCATAGTACCAATCTTTTGCAACACCTTGTACGGACCGTAATACTTTGGTGATAATTTATTGTCCTTCTTAACTTTCTTGAGGGAAATTTTCTTATATGGTTGTAGCCGTAGGAATACCCAATCACCTACATCAAAACTTCTTTCACTGCGATGTTGATCTTCCTGTTATTTCATTCTATTTTGTGCCAACACGAGGTTATCCTTTAAGAGTTTGAGGACTTGTTGTTGATGTTTGATGTGATGTTCCACTGCTTGAACCTTAGAATTTTCTCTTAAATATGATGTGATGGATGGTGGTTGATACCCATAAAGTGCCATAAATGGGGTCATTTTTGTTGCTGTATTGAAGGAAGTGTTATACCACCATTCAGCCAAAGGCAACCATTTGACCCATTGTATCTGCTTATTAGATACAAAGCAACGAAGATATCCTTCCCAAACATTTGTTTACTATCTCAGTTTGCCCATCAGATTGAGGATGATAAGATGAGCTATGAGCTAACTGAGTACCAAGACAAGAAAATAATTCTGTCCAAAAATTTCCAGTGAAAAATGGGATCTCTGTCACTTACAATAATCTTTGGGTTTCCATGTAGCTTTTGAATTGTTTCCATAAATGCAGTAGAAACTGTACTGGCTCTAAATGGATGTGATAATGCACAAAAGTGTGCATACTTGGTAAGTCTGTCAACTACCACCATGATGACACTCTTTCCCTCAGACTTGGGTAAACCTGTGATAAAAACCATTGAAACCTCCTCCCAACGTTGGCTTGGAATGGATAAAGGTTGTAATAGACCCGGTGTCTTAATTGTTTCAACTTTATTTTGTTGGCAAACCAAACAATCCGCCACAAACTTTTGAATATCTGATTTAAGGCCATCCCAAAAAAATTCCTTCTTAACCCTGTGGTAAGTTTTTAAAAATCCTGAGTGCCCTCCTAAGGGAGAAGTGTGCAATTCCATAAGAATCTTTTGTTTTAGCTGGGAATTCTTACAGAGGTATAAGCGATCTTTGTACCATAACGAATCATTTTTCCAGCTAAATGTATCAGACGTAATGGAATCTTGTTGTAGCTTTCGAATAAGTGCCCACTTCTTCATCATTCTTCCATTCCTCCCTTGCTTCATTTATCCAATCTGGTTGGATAATAGAAAGGGCGCACAACAATGCTTCCACATCCTCATCCTTTCTTGAGAGTGCATCTGCCACCACATTTTGCTTCCCTTTTTTGTAGATGATTTCAAAGTCATAACCCAACATCTTTGTGACCCACTTTTGTTGCTCTTCAGACGATAATATTTGTTCTAAAAAGTATTTAAGGCTATCATGATCTGTTTTTACTTTGAAGTGTGTTTCCATTAGGTAGGGTCGCCATTTCTTAAGTGCATGGAGTATTGTCAACATTTCCTTCTCATAAATAGCTTTGTGTAAAAACTTTCCCTTGATTGGACGACTTTCAAAAGCAATGGGTCTTTCGTCTTGCACTAAAACAACACCAATTCCATTTCCTAAAGCATCACATTCCACAATAAAGGTTTTTGTGAAGTCCGGCATAGCTAAGACAAGTGCTTGGCACATTGCCTCTTTAAGATGTTCAAAGCCTTTGTTGCTTCTGGAGTCCATGAAAATGCATCTTTCTTCAATAGTGTTGTTAGAGGTGTTGCTATTCTCCCATAATTCTTAACGAACTTGTGATAATACCTTGTCAACCCGAGAAATCCTCGCAGGTGCTTTATGGTGTGGGGATTTTCCATTCCTTAATGGCTTTAATTTTGCTAGGGTCTACCTTAACTCCTTCATGAGATACAATATGACCCAGATATTCCACCTCTTGTACTCCAAAGAAACATTTGGATCTTTTTGCATATAATTGTTTTTCCTCCAATAGTTGTAGCACCCTGTCAACATGTTCAACATGATCCTTCCAACACTTGCTGTAGATTAGTATATCATCAAAGAATACTAACACAAATTTTCTAAGGAATGGTTTGAAAATTGAATTCATCAGACCTTGAAATGTTGAGGGTGCATTGGTAAGGCCAAAAGGCATGACCAAAAATTCATAATGACCCTCATGAGTTCTAAATGCTATTTTCAGAATGTCTTCAATCTTCATTCTGATTTGATGATATCCTGAACGAAGATCCAACTTGGTGAAGTAAATTGATCCATGCAATTCATCCAGTAATTCATCAATGACAGGAATGGGAAACTTATCTTTAATAGTGAGCTTGTTGAGCTCCCTATAATCAGACACATGCGCCATGATCCATCCTTCTTGTGCACCAATACTACTGGAGCAGAGAAAGAACTTTGACTCGGTTGAATTATACCAGCCTCTAGCATTTCTGCAACCATACGTCCAATTTCACTCTTTTGGGCATTGGGATATCTGTATGCCCTGATGTTTGGAGGAACACTTCCTGGAATCAGATGAATAGCATGATCATGATCACGAATAGGTGGGAGACTTTGGGAGTCTCAAATACCTTGGAATGATTGTCCAAGACTATTTGGAGATCTGGAGAAATAGATGATTCCAATGTGGAAACATCTAGCGAACATAATTGTGCAATTACACCTTTTTGTTCCTTTTTTAGAAGCTTGTCATACCATTAGAGCTGATTATCTTTCCCGGTTTCCTTGCAATACCTCTTGATACAACTTCCTTTCCTTCCATAGAAAATTTCATGAAAAGTTCTTGAAAATTAAAAGCTATTGTCCCCAAGGATTGTAGCCATTGGACTCCTTATACAACATCAACACCTCCCATTGGAATGGAAAGCATTGGGCTAGTCAATACATATTCTCCCATGGATAGCTTGATATTATGGCACTTTCCAGAGCAATTTATTGTTCCTCCATTTGCAACCATGACTTGACACTCTGGTGCTAGATATAAGAAGCAATTCAATTCTTTTGCTACCTTACAATGAATAAAATTGTGAGTACTTCCTGAATCAATCAACACTATTACCTTTTTCTTCTTGATTTGTCCTTCTATCATGATGGTTTGAGGAGTGGTAATTCTCGCCAATGCATTACAAGATATGGTCAGATTCATTTGTTCTTCATCTAGGCTTTGTTCCTGGAGTATATCCTCTTCTTTTGACCTTTCTTGCTCCTTTTCTTCTTCCTCTTCACCATCTATGTAGAATAATTTCTTCTCAGCACACTTATGACCTTTAGTGTATTTGCTATCACAACTGTAACAAAGCCCTTTTGCTCTTTTTTCTTCCAATTGTCGTGGTGTCAACCTTATAGGTTGTGGAAGACTAGGGGCAACAACACTTCCGTCTTTATAGTTGTGAGTGGTATGCTTCCCGGTTGCCATAATTTTGCTTTCCATTTTTCTTGCTAACCTGAATGCCTTCTCTAATGAATCAGGTTCCCAAAGGCGAACATCATGTTGGATATTATCCTTTAAAGACCCTATGAACACATCAATCCTATGCTCCTCTGGAATATCTTTTACCCTTATGTTTAGTTTTTGGAACTCCTCAATGTGCTCCATTATTGAACCCTTTTGTTTGAGACTTATCAATTGGCTAAAAAAAGTGTTGCTTTTTGTATCCTCATAATGTGCCATCAATTCTTCCGTAAAAATTGCCCAAGTGATAAATTGTTTACGAGAGCAAGCCATTGATACCATACAAACTGATTTGGTTCCAAATATAAGGTTTCCATACGTACCTTTTGTGTGTTTTGCACATTATTGAGATCGAAAAATTGCTCCATCTGTAATATCCATGTTGCAGGATCCTTGCCTTCAAACTTCCTCATATCGATTTTTGGAACATGGTGGGTCTTTGATCCAACATTAGAGTCTATGGATTCATGATTAACATTTCTTTTGTTCTCATCATGAGTTTCCTTTAGTACCATTTCACCATTAGTGACCATTTCTTGTAGCAACTTATTCATATTTATCTTCAATTCTTCCATCTTATCATCTGTGCCATCAATTTTAGCGTCCATGCCATTCATCTTAGCTTCCATGTCATCCATCTTAGCTTCTATGCCTTTCTTTGAACAATCCATCTTAGCTTCTACATCTTTCTTTAAACCATTCATCTTAGCTTCTACATCTTTCCTTAAACCATCCATCTTAGATTCTGTTGCTTTTTGTGCAAGTGACACTTGTTGCACTTG
>APFE031193026.1:145642-189784 GCA_000404065.3 Pinus taeda | reverse complement strand
AGATTCTTGAGGCAGCTCACAAGAGTCTTTCCATTCAGATATTTGAAAGATGAATATGCTCCGCTCATGAAATTGATCATGAAGTACTTCAGCTGTGAGGGGAGGTTCTCTCGTCTTATATGCCTATCACATCAGGTTGCTCATGCACTTTACCAGGGTGCAAATGATGAACCTCCCATTTTTCATTTGTAGGAACATAGAGAGGATGAACACCTTCATGCAGCATAAGACCCCTCAGTGACAACTTAACATTGTTTATCACTTTGCTCTTATCCGGATTTTGGTGGATCATTAGTTGGGATTGTAGGGCATTGCTTGGGAGGACTTCATCTCCCGTGACCTCTTCAGCACTTCACAGGTATTATCAGAGATAGAGCATGAGATAGGTGGTCCTTCTCATCAGTATGAGTTCCATGAGACCACTACTATGCCAGTATTCGTTACATATCAGAGAGGCAGTAGGCACTTGTTTGCAGCAACAAAGCGAGTGTTATCTCCACCCGGGGTGGAAGGGGCCTCACTTCTGGCATCAACAACACAAGTACTGGACAAGGGCAAGAGGCCCATGCATGACGAGGGGCCATTAGGTGAACAGGAGGCTGACTTCATCCTCATTCAGGATGATGAAGCAGATGTGGAGAGTGTCAAGCTCAGGATGATCATCTAGGAGCAGAAAACAAAGATCCAAGACTTGTCACTCAATTTGGAGAGGGCCAAATGGATCATCAGGTATTTGGAGTAGAGGAACAAATAGCTTGAGGACCAGCATGAGATCATAGACCTGCAAAGCATCCGTGAGAATCGCCAAGCTGCCCAGCATAGGAGGATCAAGCTCACTCCCTTGGAGCAAGAGATTAACAAAGACCGTGAATCTTAGCTCAAGCGCATCAACATCCACCTTGAGAGACTGTTGGAGAAGGCCGACAGGGACAAAACCATACTAAGGCGGATGGTTTATCATTACAGGGCAAAGAACATGAGTTCGAAGGCTCGGATAAGGAGCTTGGAGGCAAAATTGAGCAAAGCAACAAAGAGGCAAAAGAGGAAAAAAGAGCAATATCAGCTTCAAAACTTAGCTGAAGCCTCTGTGGCCCAGCATAGTGCCTCTTAGAGAACCTCCAATCCAAATTTCAAGAAATTTGGGGCAATTTTGGTCACATGGCAAATTTTTGGTCACAACACAGGTTTTTTCTCCCAGTGGCGCGACGCTTAGGATTGGGAGCTCCAAATTGGAAATGGCTTACATTTTTGGATTCAACATGCAAAATCACGACTACTGGTGCATGGACAAGAGATTTTGGCATGATTTGAGTCTCCAGGAGGCCAAAAACACCTAAAAAAGGACCTCTCTGCCCCTATTTTGACACACAGGAAGCAGTCTTGGGAGAATGAAGATTTGGAGGGGAAAATGAGCACCAAATTTAGAAATTCCACTTGGGTTAGAAATTAGACAGGCCAAGTTTTCCACCAAGCACACTTGGGAACATTTTGGACTCTTGCAAGTACCTCAAAATAGCCTCCAAAGTGGCGCGGTGCATATAGAGAAAAAGGCCAAATTCACCTCCGTTTCACGAAATTTCGATTCACGACTTTTTCCAAGTGGGCCTGTTCATATACACTTCACTTTTTTCAGAAAATAAGGCAAAATTTAAAGAGTTTGGCTTCTATCCAAGTGGAAAAGGAAGGAAAACGGTCACCCAAGCCATTTGTCATCTTTGTAATGCTGCACCTGTAGCTAATGGTTGGCTTTCCATCTCCATTTTGTAATGATTTGAGAAACTCCCCAACTCTTGGTCATTCTATCTCCTCATAGCATGGTCTATTTATTGTATACAAACTATTTGCAAAGGGTTGGTTGGCTTGTAATTTCTGGGAGACTGTGGGAAAGAAACTCTGTTTCTTCATTGTATATTTTGACAGAGGATTAATGAAAGGCAGCGGCTCTGTTTCATGAGATTCATGTTGTTGTGAGTGTAGCAAATGTGTTTTTCCTTATGTTTCATATGTTTCTCGTTATGTTTCATAGTTCATTCATATTCATTTCTAGTGAAATTTTCTGAGTAAGATAAGGTAGAATTCATTTTTATTGCTCTGCCTATGGGAAAGTTTCACACTGTGTGTTTCTCTTCTGTTGAAAAGGATTCATGTACTTATTCCCTTTTCACCCTCCTAAGCAATCTCTCCATTCCGCCTATCTTGCCTCACGAAGTAATTTGTGCCTTTGTATTAAATTCTCTGCTCATTGTTGTCTGTTGGTCCCATACCATCCCAGAAACTCAGTCATTCATAAAAAATTGTTTCTTGTATCCATAATTACTTACTAGCCTAAGATCAATATTTCACTGTAAGTCATTTCAGACCATTTCGTTTATCTATTCATTGAGTGTGACTCGGAGAGAGCCCTCTCATGTTCTGGTAGGGCTAGCTACCAAACTGAGCGTGGTTTGTGGTTACCCTGAATTTTTCCTTCCTTCAACCTAAGGCAGATTTGGGTGCTAACACCTCCATGAGGTGGGGAAACTTCTATTGAACTTGGTCCCTGGTGTGCCACTTTCCTTGGTGTAGGAGATGACCAGATTTGACAACACGATACAATTTGATCTTTTGTTGTTGAGTGGTCTTGATCTTCGTGTCCATAATACAATTAGTTTTAGCCTATTCCATGCAGTCCAAGTTGAGCTTTGTTAGTGTTGGTTGTTCTATAATGTTTGATGTGTCCAGCAATGATGGAAACTATGGTCGAAGGTGGTCCACATTGAACATTGGCTACATGCCAAGGAAGGGAGGAATATTGTGCTCAAAATCATTGTCACCTATAACCTTGGTGATGGTGTAAGGCTCGTATGGGAGTAGTCGGATCTTCCAATGCGCTCTGACAAGGCACTATTTCTACAAATTCAACCAAAATTTTTCACCCACCTAAAACTTATGTGGCACCCAATATTGATCTCGCGGCTGCTTGTACTTGGCATTGGACTTCTCTAATATGCTGTTAACATGTTGGTGGATGTGCTGGATGCATTCATTAAAGCAAGTTTCTTTATTAGCCTCAAAATATGCATGTGTGGATTATGTCTATGTAGTTGCATGAGGCATGGAAACATTAGTCAAATATAAGGGTTGAAATCTGAAACCCACTTGAAAGGGACTACGACCAATCGAGCTATGTTACATTTATGTTGCAAATAGTGAAGAATTGCATCCTAGGTTCATGGATGTTTAGAGTTGTACATGTGGAATATGTGGACTATCATCTTATTGACGACCTCTGTCTAGCCATCAGTCTAAGGATGGAATGAAATTGACTTGCTAAGCTTCGTCTCCAATAGTGTCCACATGATTGAACTGAATGTGCTTAGGAAACTATTACCTTGATATGATATAATGGTATGTGGGATCCTAAAATGTACCCATACTTATTAAAAAAAGAGTTTCACAATGTCATATGTTGTGATACTCTCTTGTTGTCCGACAATATATCCATCTTAAAAAATATGTCCACAACCACAAATACATAGTCATTACCATGCTTGGTAGAAGGAAGGCCAGAAAAATATTTTATGGAGATGGATTCCCATGGTTGGTTGGGAGTAGAAAAAGGAGTGTATATGCCTTTCTTCTTGATGGTTGGCTTGGTGATGGTACAAGCAGTGTAGGATCTGATAAACTGTCCAACATCCTGTTGGAACTTTGGCTAATAAAAATACTTCTGTAGTATAGCCATAATTTTCTCCACGCTAAAGTCTCTTGCAATCCAATTGTAGTGTGTCTCCCAAATCAGCTTGGCACACTCACTTAATGGAACACAAAAGTGGCCTAGGTAGCATAGTAATGCATCCTGGAGGTAGAAATCTAGAACTTGTTTTCCATTCACTAGCATTTGGTATATGGTGGAAAAAACTAGATCATTTTTGTACATTTTCAGCCATCCAGAGCTCTAATTGAAACAAGAGTTGAGAATATTATTCAATGCTATAATTGGGGGTTGACTAAGGAAATATGCAACATGATTTGTGTTTCCATTTTTGTATTTAATGTTCGAGAGGATTGTTGCAGATATATAGACCACTTCTGAATGCGATCGTTCTGCAACTTCCCTTGCATCTGTATAAACTAAAGAGGTAATTGATCTGTATGGATGACAATATCCTTCCCCAAAATGTAATGATTCCATTGCCAGAAATTATGCATAATAAAATACATCTCTTTATCATAGGTCGAGTACTTCTGATTTGTATTAGAAAGTGTCTCACTATGATAGGCCATTGAGTGCCCGTGTTGGGTGAGGACTGCACCAATAACACAGTCATAGGCATCTATGTTAATTTCAAATGTTGTTGTATGTCTGTAAATGTGAATACAGGTGCAAAGTAGAGGAATTGCTTTAGCTCAATGAACACCTTCTATTGGAACTCAAACCAAGAGAGCTTCTTTTGCTCTGCCCTTGGTAATTTGACTCGAAGGCTAAGTGATATGGGAGAATCCCAACACATACCTCCGATAAAAATTGGTAAGGCCCAAAATGCTATGAAGCTTTGTTAGAGTGGTCGAGGCTAATAATCCTGAATGATTTGGATCTTATCTAGATCCACATGCATTCCTTTCTCATCTATGATGTAACCCATATATTGGACCTGGATCATGCCAAATGTGCATTTCTCCAAGTTGGCACTGTTACACAGTATTTTGTCACACCTCCTGCACTTCCCCGTAACATACCCTGAAGTGACCAAAGCATGACCATCATGTAGTGTACTCATTCATATATGCAGTTCATATCCTTCCGAAGACATTGATTGGAAAATGCCTTGAGCTTCCTCTAAAGGAAATAGCTCTAAAACCCCAATTTGAGAATCATCACCCTTATGAGACTAAAAATCGTGATGGTCACTTGTTGCACTATACTCGACCTGTGATGGCATCACTTTAATCACTTTTATACCTGCAATGATCCTAAAAAGGAATTTTTCCCAAAGAGGATGAGAAGCTTCGTGATCTAGAAGCTTCCAGAGCAACGAGCTGGAGGTTGTTCGGCATAGATGAGGTTGAATTATCCCAAATTGGCCTCTTCGTCTTATCCCTGTGAGCTACCTCATTGAGATAAGGGCCTACTCCTATCTTTGGAGAGATCCTAACTCCCTTTCCCATCCTATACATTCATCCTCTCCCATTCCCAAATGGTTGGTCTATGCCTATTTTCACCCTTATGCTAATATTGTGCCTATATGCTACTCATTTGGCTTGGAGAAGGAGTGCTTGGAGAGCTTAGCTTGGGCTTGGATATTCTTTCAAGGACAACCTATCAACATCAAGGCTTGGTTGTACGCTTCCACTTATTTTCTATTAATATACAACTGCTTGATCATTTTACCTAAATGTGTATGCTCATGTATCATTTAGCTTAACATTCCTTGATCAATTAAGTAGGTTAATTTTGAATATGATATTTGTATTTGCATGCCTTGTTGTGTCTTGATCTCTTGTACAAGCTCATAAACGCTGTGAATAGTAGAAACAAGCCCATGACGCAAGTGATTCAAGGTCTTCAACAAAGGAGACCGAGATAGCACTAGAACGAGGTAGGCCATCTTCTTCATCTCTCTTTTCAATTATAACTTAGGAAAGTGTCTGGTAGATTGTCACTTCGCTTTCTAGACCCATTCATTGGGCTAGAGGGATCATCATTGTCTGCAGAGAATATTTATCTAGACAACAAAATGGTGACTCCATTGGGGATGCTATGATCATTTCCATTCAATCCTTCATCCTTCTTTTGTGTTGAGTTTGACCAACCCTCCATTTTCAGGCTTGCTTGTTTGTCTGTAACTTTTTCACTTACTGGTAATTGCATGAAGGTTCTTGGTTTTTCCTAATCTTGAAGAAATTTTGGTTTTATCTCATCTTTCTCGACCATTGTGGTTTTCTCCCTCATAGTCATGACAACATCACGGATGTTTTGATTATAGTCGCGATTATCTCTAGGTTTTCCTTCACATGTATGATGATCCCAAAAGTTTTAAAAAATTAGGTTTTTCTTCTTGATATCAATATTTTTCCTTCTAGTAGTGATTTATCAGTAAGATTATATTGGCATTGTCTTATTTTACATATGTATCTAACTACAATTGCCTCTTGCTTTGGTTTTAGTGTGTTTGAAGCTTGATTTGTTTTTTGGGGTTCCTAGGGTTTCTAGGTCACCCTTCATTCACCCATTGGTCTGCTCTTTAGAGATCAATTACGTTTATTCAAAGATTTATTTTGCGTCTGGACATCTTTTTCAAGTCACTTTTGATTCTTTGGTATAAATTTATTTTCATTAGTGTCGAATCGAGTAGATGCTTTGAAAGTAACTTTATTTCCGTTAACGAGCAATAGATTACAAAATTGTTTGCCTTTTGATTGAATCAAAAGGAAGTGCTTGTGGATTTTCTTGTGTTTTGGAAAGTGAAAGTGTATATCATTGAAGTATTTTCGAAACATTTATTTCATTCAAATTGGAAAGCGAAAGATATTTTCATGATTAGTGAATTGTTTGCATTTTCTTTTGCTCTTTTGCACTAGTTTTCATTGGTTGCATCTTTAGTGAAAAGGAAAATATTTCCATCTTTATGGCATTACATTTTTTAGTAGAATGAAAGATTAGATTTCATTTTATTGCATGGAAAAGTTTGTATTGATTCTTTTAGATTGTTTGATGCATTGATTGGTTGTTTCTCTTCCTTTGTTAGAATAGCCTTCATTGAATGAAAAGTTTTATTTTCATCATTTAGTTGCATTCGAGGAACAGGGGACATCGTTCAGCCCTAAAAACTAAAAATTAATTCAAAGATAAACTTAAAATTTACCGCAATGAATCTAAGGAGCATTTGAAACATTAACGTTCATACTTAGTGTTCTAGGCTAGAGACGTGTTCCAACATCTATAAAACTTAGCAACTGTCATTCATAATACTCTTGCATTAGACGGTGCTAGCACGGACTTGCGCTCCACGCACCATAGAGTATATAAAGGGAGACTCTCATAGGTTGCAAACCTTTATTCATAGGAAGTTGAGTCTTCCACCCTGTACACGTGATACATTGAACACAACATTTGGGGAGATTTCCTGCATGTACATCAAGTCCTTGGTAAATTTATTTTCTAAGGTGTATATTGTAGTTCACGGTTACTTAGTACTCCTTTTTTCCTAGAGTTACATGAGTAGTCATTTCAATCTTTTGTGACTCCTTAAATTTGAAAATGTCATCGAGCACTTGTCCTTTCAAGCTTGCTAAACCATCGAAAGTGACTAGAGTCACATTTTCATCCTTTTCTCAACTCTTAAAAGATGAAAAGGCAAAGTTTTTGTTTCAAATTATAAAAATAACTACCTGTGATAACATGTCGAACCCATTCAGTTACTTCTTGGCTCAATATTGAGTAAATAATTGTAAATTTTATTTTAATTAGACCTTAATGAATCTCCTTCCTTTCTCTGCTCTTGAGAGAAAGTCATCATGGCTAAACCATTGAGTTCACCACAAAGTTCCCCTTCATTGTCTGATACTGAAGGGTCTTCACAAGGAGTTCATCCAGAAATTCCTCAATCACTTGAAGCTCAAGGTTTTGAACTTGGGATTGTCTCGAGCATTCAACCCCTTTCTTCTCATCCACCACCTTCGGATTCCTTGTCACCTCAAGAATCTAATCTAGAAACCTGATCCAGATTTAGATAGGAATGCAACAAAATATAGAGATAATGATATACACAAAGATGCAGCAGAAATAATACTTCATTTCATTAATGTAAAATACTGAAATATGCTTACAAACATAAATGGAAATAAACCAGCTATGGCGATGGTAGCTTATCTATGAGAAGAGATGTGGCAGCTACATGCCTCTCAACTGTGTTACAATGAGGCTGAAGGCCTATTTATTGTTGAGAAACAATGGAAAACCCTTAACATCCCAAAACCTAACCCTAGAATATGAAACGCCAAATTGTGGGTCCTGTTTGGGTAAATTGGTACATCAATTTCCCAGGGTCATAACTTTGGCACCCAATCTCCGTTTGACGCGTACAATAGCTCGTTAGAAAGAGCTATCTAAGCACTACAAGTTTGGGAAGAGAAAAATTGGTCTATGGACCCATGTTGCTCCCAAATTTCCCAGAAAATATCGTTTAGGGCCTTAAAATGGCTCCGGAAGTTTAGGACCCGAAAAACTACTAAAAATAGTAAATTATGCTACAATTAAGGAAACTAAAAAACTAAAAGAGACAGTTGTGGAGGTCCAAATGGGATAGGTGGGTGGCTACCAACATCCGCCTGGATCATTCTTCCCCCCTTAGGAAGTAATGGTCCCCATTGCATTGAGTTCCTCCATCTGCTAAACTTGTTCCCGAGTGAGCTGTTCTGCAATCTCTGATGTGTCCAGTAATGGTGGGAAGCATGGTCGATGATGGTCCACATTGAACTCTCGGTGAAAGTGAAGAAATGGAGGAATGATTTGCTCCAAATCATTGTTTCCCATAACCTTGGTAATGCTGTAAGGACCAAGTCGAAGTGGTTGGAGCTTCTGATGGGCTCTTGTAAGGCGTTCTTTCTATAGATGCAACCAGACTTTGTTGCCCACCTAAAACTTGTGTGGTACCCCTGTGGGTGAGGAGAAGTTATTCCTGTGTTCTGTCATGGATGTATCCCTCTGTTGCTACTGTTGCTTGGAGGAACCCTTCATGAGGATCATGGATGTGGCAACGACCTTCCTCTTACTTTGGGAGCGAACCAGATAGAAAATAAGTTTCCTAGTCTGTGAGATGAGGTTGCTGCCTTTCTTAGCAGCGATCAAGGAAGTGGCGGTAGGTGGGGATATCTATAGTATCCTATATAATGAATTACCCATAGAAATAATGACATCACGAGGCCTTGACTCATACATAGCATGTCACCTCCACAAGTATGGCTGGCCTAGTAGTACATCACAAACATCCAAAGGTGTAACATCACACAATATCTCATCTGTGAAGGGCTTGATGCTGTAGGGAAGGTGACACTGCTGGCGAAATTTGAGATCTCATCCTTCATGAAGCCACTCAATATTGTACACTTGTGGGTGTGGTGTAGTTGGTGGGCCCAACCGCTTCATGACCTCTGCTGAAATGAGATTCTTTTGGCTACCACTATTGAAAATGAATTGTAGTGGCGAACCCTTCACCCACATCTGTGAGTGAAAAGATGTTCCCGCTCCTCTGTATCTTTAGGCTCATTCTTCTGGATCTTGGCAGTGGCAACAATGATGTTGGGCTCTGCATCAATGATATGCTTCCCTTTGCCATTCCCCTTGTCGGGTTTTGACTCAGGGTCAGAACATGCATCTGATTCTGAATCCTTCAACTCAACCACTAGCGATTACTTGGTTTGACACTCACTTGTGTTATGAGTGGGAATCTTGTGGAACTCACACCACTTTCCTATGTCTTTCTTTGACTTCGTTGTGTTGTTCTTTTCTTGCGCTTCGATGGGTTGTCTTGGGTCACCCCGCCTTGACTTTGTCCTTTGGTCTTCGGATTTGCAGATCCAAAGACTCGCTTCTTCTGTTTGAACTTTTGCTCAATTTTGGCTGTGTATCGGTATGCCATGCCGAGAGAAGAGATGTTTAGGAACTCCATCTCTTCCTGGATGTATCTGTGTAGGTAGCCACAATATTTGAGTACAAAATGTAGCTCAAAGTCCTTGATACCCAACTGTGTGCGAAGGGTACGAAAAATGTTTGTGAACTCCCCACATCTTGGTCCCTTCCCTGCCGCAGTGTGGTCTATTTGATGTATTTGTCCTCATAGCTTTTGATAGGGCAGTACTACTCCTTGACGGCATCCAGAAATGAATCCCAAGTGGGTGCAGCTGAAAATAGTGAGCCCGTACTTTCATTCTTTTGCTCGCAGTAGGTTTCCCACCAGTCCTTGATGTGGGGGGCTACTTTGAGAAGAGCGAAAACAATCTTTTCCCAACTAGAAAATTCATGAACAAAAAAATACCCATCTAGAAGATTTAACCATTTATCTACGACATCTACATTTATTTGACCCTTGAAGATGAGGATTTCAAAATTAAATTGTACCTTAAATGGCGTGGCATTTCCAAAGTAGTTGTTGGAAGCTGATGCGTCGCCTTTGGGTAGCCACTGAAGGATCTGCGCCAAGCTATCCATCATTGCGTTCCTTTGCTGCTCGAGGGCTTCTTCGAGCAAGATTTTGATAGGATCTCCTTCCCCTCATCTTTATTTTCATCCACCATTGGAGACCGTCGAGATTTGCGAAGCTAGTCTTGCAAAGGTTCGACCAATTCAAGCCCTAATTGCTTATATCCCGACCTCATTGGGGACATGCAAAGAAAAATAAAGAAAAAGCATGCCGCTTTGATACCACTGATCCATATTTAGATAGGAACGCAACAAAATATAGATATAAACATATACACAAAGATGCAGTGGAAATAATACTTCATTTCTTTAATGTAAAATATTGAAATATGATTACAAACAGAAATGGAAATAAACCAGCTAGGGCGATGGTAGCTTATCTCTAAGAATAGCTGTGGCAACTACATGCCTCTCCATTATGTTAAAATGAGGCTCGAAGGCCTATTTATTGTTTAGAAACAACATAAAACCCTTAACATCCCAAAACCTAACCCTAGAAGATGAAACGCCAAATTGTGGGCCTTGTTTGGGTAAATTGGTACATCAATTTCCCTGGGTTGTAACTTTGGCACCCGATCTCCGTTTGACGTATACAATAGCTTGTTAGAAAGATCTATCCGAGCATTACAACTAAGAAGAGAAACATTAGTTCATGGACCCATGTTACTCCCAGATTTCCCAAAAAATGTTGTTTAGGGCCTCAAAACGACTCTAGAAGTTTAGGACCCGAAAAAATGCTAAAAATAGTAAATTGTGCTACAATTAAGGAAACTAAAAAACTGAAAGAGACAGTTGTGGGGGTATAAATGGGATAGGTGGGTGGCCACCAACATCCATCTTGATCAAAACTCCTAAGAGTCCATAGAGTTTTGTCTTATATCCACCAAATCCATTATTTGATCCTGTTGTGATATATCCTCAACATCCTTATAGTCCTTACAATTGGCCTAGTGTTCCTTTGGAGTTATCTCCTCATACATATTGGATTCCTCCTCACCAATTGCTTCCACCCATGGATTTAGAAGGTGAGATCCCAACATCTTCTCTGGGTCATTTGGAAGTTTATGCTACTCATGCTCCTCATGTCGATGATGAAAAAGGGTATGGATTTCCTCCACAATAATTTCCTTTTATAGGAAGAGTCCCATCTCTCATACTTCATGAAATGGTGGGCATGTGTTTCCACCTGGTTGTACAACCCTAACCTAGTTAGTTTCAGGAACTCCTATTGCTTCGTCTTTGTATCAAAATCTTGTTTGGTCTTCAAATGCCATGCCTACTTCTAGTCCGTTCATTCCAAATGCAACCTCTCAAACTTCTGCACAAACTACTGTCAAGTCAATTCCCATTCAATCTACAATTCCATCACAACCTGTATTGTTGTTTGAACCATCTATTCCAATAAAATCAACTATTTTAGGTCAGGTTTCTGTTAGTTCTTCCACCCCTCCATCAAGTGGACAAAATGTGCCACTACCTGGGGGAAAAATCCGAACATTCCTCTTGTGTCAGGTGAAACCAATGTGAGTTGATTACAAACTCACATGGTTGGAGTCAATCAACCTTATTCTGGTGGTATTCCTAACCCTATTGGTCGATCCAAGTTAGGCAATATCCAGTATCAACAACCTTATGTGGCTCAGATTCGACTCCAACATGCTTATGTCCCATATGGTTCACAAGCCTTGGTCAATCCATCTTACACTCCATAAGCAGGATCTTATGTCCAACCTAACCAATCCATTATTCTAGGTAGATATGGTTAGATTCAATTCAGAAATTTCCAATACCCACTAAGTATATCCCAAGGAACTATCCAACAACCCTTGCAACAGTAAGGGAAACCTTTGCAGCAACAAAGGCAATCGTTACAGCAGCAAGGGAAACCTTTGCAACAGTAAGGGTAGCCTTTGTAGTAGTCTCAATAGCCTTTTCAAAAATGAACTTAGGTTGTTTAGTAACCTACTCAACCTTTGTAATCACACGGCCAACCTTTGCAGTAGCAAGGTCAACCTATGCAACAACAAGCTCAATATGCGTATCAACAAGGTCATCCTTTGCAAACACAAGGCCAAACCCTACAGCAGCAGGGCTAATCCCTTCTGGTCTAGGTTTAACAAGTCCAATAGCCTTACAACCCATATGCCACATATAATGTTTATCAACAGCCTATGGTAGATCAATATCAAACCTACCCTGGAAAAAATTTAGCTTATGGTCACGGTCCTTTCAGTGGGGGAACAATCAAGTTCCCTATGGTCAAAATCCTCCATTGTGGGAGTAGAATCCTTACCAGCAAGGTTGGAACTCATAGCTTAGGCCTCCTCAAAGGCCCTACATGCCGTTCAATCCACAATTTTTATTTTTGGCTACGTTGGAACTACCTGATTTCTTGAGGCTCACAAATGATCTTATTCTTCACTCACCTTACTGGCCTCCGGTTCCAACTAAAATTTCAAGTGATTGCCCTAAATTCGAAGGAAAACCTAAAGAGGACCCACAAGCCCATGTGATGACATATCACTTATGGTGCTCTTCAAACTCTTATGTTGACGATTCTATCCGTCTTCACCTCTTTCATAGAACCTTAACAGGTGCTGCCACGAAATGGTATGTCAAGTTACCTCGAGGTACCTATGCTGACTTTAAATCTTTAGCTATTACTTTCCTCACCCACTTCTAGTTTCTAGTTCATCATGAAACTGGCACTAATTTGCTCACATATCTCAAGAAAGATACAACGACACAAATTTTTGATCATATCCATGAATGGAGACGTAGGCATCGCCTAATCAAATTCAAGATTCCCGATGAGTTGTTGACTGAATGGTTCAAAACATAATTGGTAAACAAGATTGATAAGGATATAGAAATGGGTGGTTGTGTTACTGATGATCAAGCTATTACTCGTGCCCAGTATCTAGACTTAGTCTATTCCCAATCTGGCACGTTATATGAGATGTTTCCTGATGCTCCAAGACCATCTTCGGATCCCAATCTTGTAAATTCAAAGTCTACTAATGTACCACATGTTGATGGTATCATTGGATTAATGTCCAAGGCTTCCACTCAAACTTCTTCTAAGAAAAAGTCTATGTCAGATACTAGTTCCAACCATCCTTTGAAAAATTTGTCCAGTTTTGGTAAAACCTCCGAGGTACATGCTATTCAATCTACCACAATAGATAAGGCCTCCAAAGGTAAGAAAAAGGGTAAAGTTAAAGCCAAAACTGATACCCCGAAATAAGATCCACCCAAATCATTTGCTGATGATGCTTCCAAGAGAAAGCTGAAATATCCTTGCCTCATTTGTGAGGAAGACCATTATACCAAGGATTGTCCCCGACAAGCTGAAGTTAACCGTTTATTGAAAGGAATGCCAACTATTTTGAAAGAACCTTTTCCATCTTAGCAGATGTAGTTGGTAGACCAACTGTAATGCTCTGCCTCTTCTGGTTCCCAAGTTTTCATGATGCAAGGTTCATTTTATATTTCGATTGCTACTTGAACAAAGGACAATCAAACCCCACAAATGCAAACGGTGGAGAAACAAGTCACCAATATACCTTCTACTTCCACTCCATCTAGTTCTGGTCTGATCCATATTGAGCGTCTTAACGATGAGTCTATAATCCAATCACCTCCCAAGGGTGTGCATAGAAAATCATCTTATAATTGGAATGCTAGAGATGGACAACATTATAATATTGTTGAAGATTTTGCTCAAGCACCTTCGGCGATTTCTACTTTGGAAGTTATCCAAACATGTCCAATGCATCGTAAATCATTGTTGTCTGCTCTAGGTTCTTATTGATCCTGTTGATTTGAGTTTACTTGCCTTTGATCTTGCAAACTAGGTTCCTCGTCTTCCTCATCAGATTGCTTTTCTGATGCAAGTTATCATTAAAGGAAAGATGATTCATCGGATTGTTATTGATCAAGGTGCTTCCACCTGTATCATATTTGTTTTGTGTTGGAAGGCCATTGGCTCTCCTCCTCTCAATTAGTCCTCGAACACTTTGGAGGCCTTTGATGGCATAAGCTCCTGTCCATATGGTATTCTCACAAACTTGCCAATCACGTTGGAAGGAAATATCGTTGAGCTAGAAGTGTAAGTTGTAGATGTGAATCTCAATTACAACCTTCTTATTGGGAAAAGTTAGACCCATGCTATGTTTTTTGTGGTTTCTTCTTTGTTCTAGGTGCTTCATTTTCCTCATAAAGGAAAATTGTCATCGTCGACCAACTATCTTTTTCTCTTCCGGTTCATCGAACGACAATGTCCCATATATGGGAAATACCGAAATTCCTTATGAGAGTGTGGGGGAAAGTCTCTTCGAATACTCTTCTTTAATGGGTACTTTTACTATCCCACCTCCAAATGCCACTTCGATCAATATGATCTCGGTTTCTACAGACCCTTGGACTATTCTGACTCCAGATCAAATTGATTCATTTGGTGATTCTATGTCGTTAAGTCCATTAGAGTGAGACTATCAAGAAATTGTCTTGGCTTCAATGATCTCTTCAGAAAGTCATGATCTTTTCAGTATGAACCTAAATAATTATGTGCCGTCTCCTTGGCTTGGTTCATGGAATTCTCAGATCCTTTGAGCGATAGTTTCCCCACCGATGAAAGTATCATTGAGGTTATGTCTATAGATGAAACTCCTTGGAATGATCTCCATCATCTTTCCTCATTTCTTCCCAGCCTCAGTGAGATGCCTTCATGCCTTGAAGCGTTCGTTTCTCAATTCCCAATGCATCCACTTAAAACACCTATTTTGGCGCACAAAATCCTATTTGAGGATAATATGGGAAACATTAATGCAACCCTGCCCATTGACATTTTAGTCCAACCTGAAATTGTCAAAATATTTCAAATGGGGGCACCTTTTCCTCCTCATGAGGTCAAGTTTTTGTTGCCTCCTTTCATGATATTTTTTCACTTAGTATAGATTGTTTGCCCATTCTTGCAATGGAGTTTTCATCTTATGACTTGTAACCCTCACTCACCAGGGGGACATAGGGGCATAAACGTCTATGAGTTTTACTCTATTATTTGGCTGTGCCGTTGCTTGCACATCATTTCAATGATGAAAATATGGTTTTATTCTTTGTTGTTCAATTACCCGAGTTCGAAAATGACTCCAAATTTCAGATCAACATATTCCACGCAATTTGAATACATTAATAGATGCATTAGAAAACTATGTTCTTGATAGAAATTTACGTAATTTATAAAACCAATCACAACATCATGATTCATGGACACATAAGTAGAAAATAGAACGTGCACACACACACACACACACACACACACACACATATATATATATATCATGGTTGTCAGAGTGTTTACATCAAAATCTCAAAAAATAAAGTGTTCTGAGACACTTGGCTTTCAAAGCCTACAAAATTTGTAAAAATAACTAGAAAGGCTATCAGCCCACACGATGGTCATGGTAGCATGATATTGTTCTGATCACTCGGCCTAACAGCTGATGCAATCTCATTGATACTCCTACAATGTGCCTTTGCCATCACAGTGGCACCTCACCTATGGTAGCATACTCTGGTATACCCCTGGTAATCGCGTCCAGGTTACACTCCATCTCTACCAAGGGATCTTCCCCTTCCTCGTAATCGACACCTACTATCTAATGGGCTACTCTTCATGCAATTAGTGACATGCTAGGTGGTATTTTTGGTCCAACATCTACACATTTATCACAAGTTACATCTCAGTTACACTTTTATAAAAAAATTTATAAAACTTGCAAAAATAAAAAACAAGTTTTACCTATGTTTGTCCACTCTTCTCCCGGTGGGAGAGGTAGATTCGGATCCCATTTGAGAGGTATATTTGGATCTGATTTGATATCTATGTCGGTATAAGCATAATAATCCATAATAAGTAGTTGGTGACATAGCCAACCAAACAAATATGGAGGGAAATGCATCTGTTGGGCCCCTCCTCCTCAGGGCATGAGCCAACTCCATCGCACTAGCCTTGGATCCTGGGGGAGAGGATCTGGTACCTTTGCAAATTGGTTCCAAAACAAGGGCACCCGCTCTAGAAAGAAAGTAACCAGTATTGAACCGAGACCAAATTTTTTTAGGTTCCCTCATTTACCTTTGGTTAGCTTCCTATTCATATTATCTAGCATTCCTCCACACCAGTTGAAGATCGTGGGAGTTAAACTATCTACTACACAATGAAATTGCACCTAGGAGGCTTCATGGAAAGCTTGCATGCTGGATACGCGAGTTATAGTGAAAAAGATAGTTCTCAAGGGAAGGTTGGTGACTTTTTGTTTGTTTACTTTCCTCGGTGAGATCGAAAGAGTTGGACTCTTTCTCCCCTCCTAGACAATTCGGTGATGAAATAGATGTTTGTTTCTTCCAGCACTAGTTCCTCGTATTTTTATTACAAAGAGTTTTCGATCAACATCCCATATGCTGATCAAATACAACAGTAGCTCCATCAAAGCCCTCAATCCTGTGGTCCTTAAGAACTTCAGCAACCCAAAATTTATCAAAGCATTGATGCATTCTGAATCCTGGCTTTCTTGGTGTTCTTCGACCTCATGGCCTCTTTCTTTCCATTCTAGAACCATGATCTCCTATAAAACATCATTAAAAATAAGTTAGAAACTTTCATGGATCAAAATCAGATATTTTTGCTTTAAATATGGTTTTTCCTTTAAACAAATCCGCCTTGGTGCCATCGCGCCTGTTTTTATTAACAAATGATGTCATCGCAGGGGCCTTTAGGTTCAAGAGCAATCATCGCAGGTCTAATGAGGAAACCCGCGATGATCGCTGATGTTTTAAAATTTTAAAATCCTTCCTTTTGGCATACAAAATTCCATTGAAAATACATAAAAATATGATGAAATGCAAGAGCAAGGATAGACCTCTTACCTACTGCAAATGGTTTGTGAAATGATGTCCTGGATCTCCCGCACTGGTCATTTGAAAATCATGCAAAATAGGGGACAAATGCACTCTCAAAATTTACTTTGGTGAAATGGTAATTTTTTTTTTTACTTATGAGCTATTTATAACTTTTGAGTTCATTTTTTGCAATATTTTATTAATATTTTATTATTATTTCTCGATATCAGTGATGGGTGAATTTCGTTGTGCTGTTACAGGTACTTTCTGTTGAACATGTGATTATTATTGATTGATTCAAATGAGTTTTTGTTTTATCTATGTTTCGGACTCATTAAAAATAAATGAAAAAGGAACCCCCCTAGAGTCATCTTTAAGCCCTTTTTTGACTCTCGAAAACTAACAAGATCGTCGAGTATTTGTAATTTTGAACTCGTTAAATCAAATGAATTAACGTCATCTCAGTATACGTTTACCCCTTTTTCGAGCTGAGATTGACTATTTATGAAAAAGGTACACCTTGGTCAACATGGTCAAGAGGTTCTATTGAATATTGTTTTCTACCTTTTCAAGTTCGAGGGACAAATTTCTAAAAGGGACATGATGGAGTTTTCTTTTTCATCTCTTTTTCAAACTCTCTAAATATGAAAAAGATATCAAGTCATTCTTACGTCAGACTCATTAAAACTTTATGACGAAAGACTCATCACCATGATGAGACCGATTTTCTCCTTCCTAGGACTTGTAAAACTTACTAGGATGGATTCATTCAAAGAATGAACTTACATGACAAGCATATGCTATCCTCTTCAAGCTTGTGATAAAAATAATTGGGGTACTCGCTAGAAATAGCAAGGGAAAAATGAAAATGAAGCATCCTTTATATAGGCAGCATGTCGCTCTTCAACATGACACTCTTCTGCTTTCGTGTCGAGTTTGGGATATCCTCACTCAGTCACTTGTCTTGACGGGTTTTGGGTGATCCATTTCTACCTCTCATTTTCCTATTCCATTTTTTCATTATGACCTTTAGTACTCTGTTGAGTCAAATGCTACCACACTCTAGAGTCATGTCACTAGTGTTCAAGAGAAGTCCTATCTGTAGTTATTTACCTATACATTGGTTGACCCATTGTTACATTCTTGGATCCGATTCATTTCATTCCACTTTATTCCTTGTTTCGTGTCGATGATGGGGGACTCATAATTTCCCTCCTTCGATGGGCCACTTCCTATCGACTTCAACTCATTATCCAAGAAGATGACTTAGAAACTCCCTTTTAGTACCTTAGAGCTTGCATGCCTTAATGGAAAGTTCTTCACTTCTGATGATAGGGTTTTATCATTGGCCTTCGATCAGATGATTCCATGAGTGTTCGACATCAGTATCATTATCACATTCATGAATTGCACTGTTGTACCTTGAGAGCATTGTACTTATTAGTCGTTTCTTTCGTACCTATTAATGGTCCACATCATTTTCCAGTGATCACATGGTTTTATAGCATGTTCGACTTCAATACATTCATTCGCATGTTAGAATTCGTACTTTGATCGAGTCAGGATGGAGGGGAAGACCCTAAGTCTTGTCTGATATGACTCAGGATACGTGGAGTTATATGTTATTCTTGATTGTACACATGTTTTTGCTATATGGATGGATGTGACCATACCATGGGACTTTACATTTATGATGATCCTCCTATAATGAATGGTTGCATCCATACATTGGATCATAGATTTACAAATGATTCTTCTCATTTGGATGGCTACGCCCATACCATGGATCCTTTCATATAGTCCTTATCATCCAAATGGTTGCATCCATATTTTGGATTATGTTTTTGATCTCAAATATGTATATATATATGCATCCTTGATTTGTAGGTATCCTGACAATGTTTGTCCTCATCCTTGCAAAATCACATAAAGCATCTCAGCCATCACTCCTTGTTTTACCTTCATGCTTTAGGGGGCATCCGTTACACAGTATTTTATCACACCTCCTGCACTTCCCTGTAGCATACCCCAAAGTTCTCGAAACATGACCATCATGCAGTGTACTCATTCATATATCTAGTTCAGATCCATCCTAAGACATTGATTGGAAAGTGCCTTGATCTTCCCCTGAAGGAAATAGCTCTAAAACCCTAATTTGAGAATCATCACCCTTATGAGACTAAAAACTGTGATGGTCACCTGTTGCACTATACTCAACTTGTGATGGCAACGCTCTGTTCACTCTTATACCTTTGATGATCCAAAAAAGAAAATGTTCCCAAAGAGGATGAGAAGCTTCGTGATCTAGAATCTTCTAGAGCGATGAGTTGGAGGTTGTTTGGCATAGATGATGTTGAATTCTCCTAACTTGTCCTCTTGGTATTATCCCTATGAGCTACCTCCTTGAGATAAGGGCCTACCCCTATCTTTGAAGAGATCCCAACTCCCTTTCCTAGTCTATATACTCATCCTCTTCCATTCCTAAATGGTTTGTCTATGCCTATTTTTACCCTTATGCTAAGATTGTGCCTATATGCTACTCATTTGGCTTGGAGAAGGAGTGCTTGGAGAGCTTAGCTTGGACTTGGATATTCATTCAAGGAGAGCCTATCAACATCAAGGTGTGGTTGTATACTTCTCCTTATTTTCTAATAATATATAACTGCTGGTTCATTTTCCCTAAATGTGTATGCTCATGTATCATTTAGCTTAACATTCTTTGATCAATTAAGTATGTTACTTTTGAATATGCTATTTGTATTTGCATGCCTTGTTGTGTCTTGATCCCTTATGCAAGTGAATAAATGATGTGAACAGTAGAAACGAGCCCGTGATGCAAGTGATTCAAAGTCTTCAACAAAGAATATTGAGATGGAATCAGAATGAGGTAGGCCATCTTCTATGAGTTTTACTCTATTATTTGGCTGATTCGATGCTTACACATCATGTCAAAGGTGAAACTCTGGTTTTATTCTCTATTAATCGATTACCCGATTTCGAAAATGGACTCCATTTGAACTTTTTACACGAGGTCATTCGTGTAATTACACTTTGTACATTAGTGTGTGATTTTTTATTTTTGGTGTGTTTGTTTGCTTTGTAGACATGTTTTTTCTACTTACCTTGTGTTCCACTTGGTTTGTAGATGTCGTCAAGTCATTATCTTGATTTGCTAATGGTGCTTGTCATAGCACACATAATTTGTCTTATGTAGCTTGGGAACTCTTTGCCCTTGATGGTGAGTTGATTGATTTACAAGGTATATGCCTTCATCGAACAACTAACAATATTGTTGAGTACAGTGCAGTCATTGAACTCTTGTCATGAGCAGTTGCTCTTGGCATTAGAGATTTAGTTGTCAAGTTAGATTCGCAACTCATTGTTTTATAGTGAAACAACCATTATTCGGTAAGAAATCCATAGATATTGTGTATGTATCTACATGTTTGATTAATGGAAAGAAATTTTGATTTTTTTACATATCAACATATTCCACGCAATTTGAATATATTAACAGATGCATTAGAAACCTATGTTCTTCATAGACATTTGCATAATTTATAAAACCAATCACATCATCATGATTCATGGACACATAAGTAGAAAATAAAACATGTTTATATATATAGATATATATATATATATATATATATATATATATTATATATATATATATAGATAGATAGATAGATAGATAAAAGTGTTTACATCAAAATCTCAAAAAACAAAGTGTTCTAAGACACTTGGCTTTCAAAGCCTACAAAATGTGTAAAAATAACTAGAAAGGCTATCAACCAGCATGATGCTAATGGTAGCATGAGACTGCTCTGGTCACTTAGCCTAATAGCCAACGTAGTCTTGCTGATACTCCTACAGCGTGCCTCTGCCATCGCAGTGGCACCTCATCTATGGTAGCATACTTTGTTATACCTTGGGTAATCACGTCCATATTACGCTACATCTCTACCAAGGAGTCCACCCCTTCCTCGTAATCGAAACCTACTATCTAATGGGTTTCTTTCCGTGCAATTGGCGACATGCCAAGTGGTCTTTATATTCCAACATTTGCACATTTATCACAAGTTACATCTCAGTTACACTTTTATAAAAAATTCATAAAACTTGCAAAAATCAAAACAATATTTACCTGCACCAGTCCACTGTTATCCCAGTGGTAGAGGGAGATCCAAATCCCATCTGAAATATGTAATGGCATAAGCATAATCATCCACAAAAAGTAGTTGGCAATGTAGCCAACTGAAAAACAACTGAGGGAAATGCATCTGTTAGCCCCCTCCTCCTTAGGGCATGAGCCGAATCCATTGCACTAGCCTTGAATCTTGGGGGAGAGGATTTGTTACCTCTACAAATGGGTTCCAAAACAAGGTCACGTGCTCTAGGAAGAAAGTAATGAGTATTGAACTGAAACCAAATTGTTTCAGGTACCCTGATTTATCTTTGATTAGCTGCCTCTTCATATTATCTAGCAGTACTCCACACTAGTTGAAGACTGTGGGAGTTAAACAATCCACTGCATAATGGAATTGAGACTGGAGGCTTCATGGAGAGCTTGCATGCGATATACGTGAGCTATAGTGAACAATATAGTTCTCAAGTGCAGGTTAGTAATTTTTGTTGTCTGTAATTTCCCGCTCATGGTCATCTCTAAACCTGGGTAATGTCTCTTGAAGAGACTGCTAGTACTTTCACCCCTTAGGCGAGGTCCAAAGATTTGGTCTCTCTCTCCCCTCCTAGACAATCTGATGATGAAATAGATGTATGTTTCTTCCAACACTAGTTCCTAATATTTTATTATGAATATTACTCGATCGACATCCCATAAGTTGATCAAATACAACATCAACTCCATCTGAGCTCTCAATCTTATGGTCTTGAAGAACTTCAACAACCCACAATTTCTCAAAGCATTGATGGATTCTGGATCTTGGGCTACCTGGTGGTCTTCGGCCTCGTGGCCTCTTTATTTCCATTCTAGAACCATGATCTCCTGCAAAACATCATTAAACATAATTTAGAGACTTTTTCATGGATCAAAATCAAGATTTTTTGCTTTAAAGAGGGTTTTTACTTTAAAGAATTTTGCCTCAGCACCATCACGCTTGCTTTTATTAACAAAACAATGTCATCATGAGGACCTTTGGGCTCAGGAGCAATCATCGTGGGTCCGATGAGGAAACCCGTGATGATAGCCAAACTTTTACAATTTTAAAAATCCTTCCTTTTGGCATACAATATTCTGTTAAAAATACATAAAAATATGATGAATTGTAAGAGCAAGGACATGCCTCTTACATGTTGCAAACAGTTCACAAGATGACATCCTAGATCTCCTGCACTGGTCATTTGAAAATCAGGCAAAATAGGGCACATATGCACTCTTAAAGTTTACTTTGGTGAAATGGTAATTTTTTTTATACTTATGAGCTATTTATAACTTTTGAGTTCACTTTTTGCAATATTTTATTATTATTTCTTGATATTAGTGATGAGTGAATTTCCTTGTGCAATTAAAGGTACTTTTTGATAAACTTGTGATTATTATTGACTGATTCAAATGAGCTTTTGTTTTATCTATTTTTTGGACTCCTTAAAAATAAACGAAAAAGTAACCCCCCTGGAGTCATATTTAAGCCCTTTTCTAACTCTTTAAAAATGAAAACATCATCGAGTACTTGTCATTTTGAACTCGTTAAATTAAATGAATTGACATCGTCTCACTATATGTTTACCCCTTTTTCGGGTTGAGATTGACTATTTATGAAAAATGTACAACTTGGTTGATATGGTTAAGAGGTTCTCTCGAATATTATTTTCTACCTTTTTGGGTTCGAGGGACAAATTACAAAAAGGGACATGATGTTGTTTTCCTTTTTGTCTCTTTTCAAACTCTCTAAATGTGAACAAAATATCGAGTTATTCTTACATCAGACTCATTAAAATTTTACGACTAAAGACCTGTCACCATGATGAGACCGAGTTTCTCCTTCCTAGGACTCATGAAACCTACTAGGATGCATTCATTCAAAGAATTAACTTACATGATGAGCATATTTTATGCCCTTTAAGCTTGTGATAAAAATAATTTTGGTACTTGTTACAAATAGTGGGGAAAAATGAAAATGAAACATCCTTTGTATAGGCAGGATGTCACTCTTCAACATGACACTCTTATGCTTTTGTGTCGGGTTTGGGATATCCTCACTCAGTCACTTATCCTCCTGGGTTTGGGTGATCCATTTTTTCCTCTCATTTTACTATTTCATTTTATAATTATGACCTTTAGTCCTATGTTGAGTCAAATGTTGCCATACTCATGAGTCGTGTCATCAACATTCAAGAGAAGTCCTACTTGTAGTTATTTACCTATACATTTTCTGACCCATTGTTACATTATTGCATCTTATTAATTTTATTGCACTTTATTCCTTATTTCATGTCAATGAGCCCTCCTTCGATGGGTCGCTTCCTGATGACTTCAGCTCATTCTCTAGGAAGATGACTTAGAAACTCCCTTTTAGTACCTTAGAGCTTGTATGCCTTAATGGCAAGTTCTTCACATCTGACGATAGGTTTTCAGCATTGGCCTTTGATCGGATGATTCCACAAGTGTATGACTTTAGCTTCATTATTGCATTCACGGATTGTACTATTGAACCTTGAGAACCATTGTCATTATTGGTAGTTTCTCTTCTGCCTATTAATGGTCCACATCATCGATCTGTAATCAGGTGGTTTTCTAGCATGTTCAACTTCAATACATTCATTCGCGTGTTAGAATTCATACTTTGATCGGGCCAGGATGGAGCACAAGACCCTAAGTCTTGCCTGATATGAGTCAAGTTGCATGGAGTTATATGTTATTCATGATTGTACACATGTTTCTGCTATACAGATGGCTATGACCATACCTTGGGACTTTACCTTTATGATGATCCCTCTATATCATATGGCTATGTCCATACCTCAGATATTAGATTTACAAATGATGCTTCTCATTTGGATGGCTATGCCCATATCATGGATCCTTTCATATATTCCTTATGATCTGTATGGCTGCATCCATATCGTGGGTTCATGTTTTTGATCTCAGATATGCATATGTATATGTGTCCTTGATTTAAAGGTATCCTCACAATGTTTGTCCTCGTCTTTGCAAAAGCTCGTAAAGCATCTCAACTATCACTCATTCTGCCTTCATGATTTAGGGGACATATGTTACACAGTATTTTGTCACACCTCCTGCACTTCCCTGTGACATACCTCGAAGTGCCTGAAACATGAACATCATGTAGTGTACTCATTCATATATGTAGTTCAGATCCTTCCTAAGATATTGATCGGAAATTTCCTTGAGATTCCCCTGAAGGAAATATCTCTAAAACCCTAATTTGAGAATCATCACCCTTATGAGACTAAAAGCAACAATGATCACCTATTGCACTATATTAGACCTGTGATGGAATCACTCTGTTCACTTGTATATCCGCAATGATCCCAAAAAGGAAATTTCTCAAAGAGGATAAGAAGCTTCGTGATCTAGAAGCTTCCAGAGCGGTGAGCTAGAGGTTGTCAGCATAGCTGAGGTTGAATTCTCCTAACTTGGCCTCTTGGTCTTATCCCTATGAGCTAAATCCTTGAGATAAGGGCCTACTCCTATCTTTGGAGAGATCCTAACTCTCTTTCCTAGCCTATATAATCATCCTCTCCCATTCCCAAATGGTTGGGATATGTTTATTGCACCCTTGTGCTAAGATTGTCCTATATCCTACTCATTTGGCTTGGAGAGCTTATCTTGGACTTGGATATTCATTCAAGGAGAGCCTATGAACATCAAGGCTTGGTTGTATCCTTCCCCTTGTTAGAGCCTAAATCTACCTCAGGCTGAGAAAGGTAGGATCTAGGACAACATCAAACCATGCTTAACCTGGTAGCTAGCCCTACCAGGTCAGGAGAGGGCTCTCTCCTGGTCAATCTCAGCAAAATATGATCAATGAGGGCTTGATATGATTAATATGCTGACTTATTTTAGGCTAGGTATGTATGTAAATGAGTTTGATTGAATTTAAATATGTTTTGCTGGCTCAAATGGAAAGGCAGATTTTGGGTGCAGGGAATGAGGCTCAGTTTTGCAGAGATCTCAATGGGGCAAGGTTGAAAACAGATTTTGGCACTTCAAATTGAATGAGATGGAGAGATTAGACAGGTGAGGAGTTGAAAAGGGCAAGAAAACTCAGGGATCCTCTTCAAACAGTTGAAAACATCAAAAGCTAAAGCAAACCCTAGGTAGAGCATTGCAATTTCAATGGATTCTACCCTTTCCCTTGTTTGATTTAGTTAAGAAGAAGCAAGAGAGATAATGGCATACATAACACATAAGTAAATTCAAAATTATAGAAGAAAGCACTGTACCAAAACAAAATTCCACATGAATCCCAAAGAGTTCCACAAACCCTGGTCTCAATTCCTTAGCCAAAACTGCTGATATGAGTATACAATAAAGCTCCTTGCTTTCTCAAAAGTCCAACCATGCTAATGACTGAAAATCACAAGATATAAACAAACCATAGCTCATCCTAGCCTCTAGGGGTTTAGCTCACAAGTTTAGGAGCTGTTCCGACCAATTCTAAACTGAGAACTAGAAATTAGGTAGTGGAACAACTTGCCTCTAGAAACTAGGGAACTTATTCATTTAGTTGCAAACAACTTTTTGATAGATGAATCTACCTCCACGAGTAAAAATTTGACATATTTACATCATGATCCATCAATTTACATGAAATTACATCATAAGTTTGACATTAAGAAGGAGAAAAGTCAAACTGTCAAGAAGATAATCGAAAAACAAAGTATTCTTGGTCAAACTGAGCAAAATTTACCCAATGCGCCGTGCTGATTTCCCTATGCGTAGTACCTTTTTGCAGCCACTTTTGGAGGCCTTCTCACTGTCAAAAGTTGCTCCAAGTGTGCTTGTTGGAAATTTATGCCTATTTACTTTCCAACCCAATTATAATTTTTTAATTTGGCCTCCATTTTCCTCTCCAAAATTGAGTTCTCCCAACACTGCTTCCTATGTGTCAAAATAGGGGCAGTAAGGTCATTTTTTGAGTGTTTTTGACCTTTTTGAGGGCTCAAAACCTATCAAAATTTCCTGGTAATTGGTAGGAAAGCATATTTTTCATGTCAAATCCAAAAATGGTGAGTTTTTTTCATTTAGAGGCTCCCATCAAAAGCGAGCGCCAAATGAAGCTGCGCATAAGGCAGAAAATTCTGTTTTTTGTGCCAAAAATTCCAAAAATGCAAAAAGTGTCCCAAATTTTTTGAAATTTGGGCTGAGTCTTCTCCATCAAGAACTTTGTTGGGCCAAGGAAGCCTTAGCCAATATCTGAATTCTATCATGCTCCTTTCGCCTCCTCGATGCCCTCTTTAACTTTGCTTTCAAGCTCCTGATTCTTGCCTTGCAGACTTTGTTTCTTGCCATGTAATGATAAGCCACATGCCTCAACAATGTCTTCTCCCTATTGGCCTTCTCCAACAACCTTTCTAAGTGGATATTAACTCTTTCAAGCCATGATTATCGATCGGCATTAATTTCTTGCTCTAGTGATGTGAGCTCCACCTTCCTCCTTTTGGTAGCTTGGCGGTTCTCTCATATGTTTTGAAACTCTGTAATCGCTTGTTGATCCTCAAGCTGCTTGTTTCTTTTCTCTAGGTACTTTATTATCCACTTAGCCCTTTCCAAGTTGAGGTACAAAGCATTGATGTCTGCCTGTTGCTCCTAGATGACCTCTTTGAGTTTTGAGCTTTGTGGGCCCAAATCAGTGTCATCGTCCTCAATGAGAATGAAATCAGTCTCCTGCTCACCTGAAGGCCCCTCATCATGTAATGGCCTCTTGCCCTTGTCTTGAACCTGCTGTGCTGATGAAGGAAGCGAGACCCCTTCCACTGCAGGTGGAGATAATACTCGCTTTGCTACTGCAAACAACTTTCTAGTGCCCTTTTGATAGGTTATAAACACCGACTTACTAGCGGTCTGTGTCTCATGACCCTCCTGCTAAAATGTAGGCCCACCTGTCTCATGCAAAACCTCTGGAGGTCCCTGAGGAGCTTTAAAAAACTCATGAGAAATGAAGTCCTCGCATGTGATGCCCTACAAACCGAGCTGATGTATGACCATAATTTTAACGAGAGATAAATGATATATATTGTTGAACTGATGCTGAGGAGTCTTGTGTTGTACTAGGGTGGTCATCTTCTCAATATTTCGACACATGAAGTAGGGGAGATTCATCATTCTCACCTTGGTAAAGTGCATCAACAACCTGATATGATAGGAATAGAGGCAAGAAAACTGACCCTCACAGTTGAAATACTTCATTATCAGTTTCATTAAAGGAGCATATGAATCTTTCAGCACCGAAAGGGAAAAACTCTGTTGAGTTGTCTCAAATAACTGGGCTTGATGTATGGTTCATAATGTTGCCTGTCAATTTGTTGCCTCTTATTCTATTGCTTTCTAATATTAGGAATGTCGGTTGCTAGAGAAATAGATTTTGGTGTTAAAGTGAATGTTACACCAACTAAAGTGGCTTGACCATTATGTAAATGAAGCACAAACAATCTGGCCAACTCATGATGGTACTGGATTCTCTCTACCATCTCACAGAACTGATAACAAGATTGGTGTTGAAAGCATATGACAGCAAGATGATAGGCCTATAGCTCGGCAAGTGAGTAGGCTCCTCTCATATATGTTTACCACCCTTTTGAGGTCTCCTTGGTGCATGCACTCCTCTAGAAGAATCACTGAGTGTCTCCTCATCTCAGTCATAGGAAGGATCAGACTCCATGTTTGCCAATGTTTGAGTTTTCTTAGATGAGTATGAAGAGATTTATGGTGTCTTTAGGTTTTGCTTCCAAATGTATGAGGGAATATGGAGGGAATGTGTATGAGGGATTTTTGGAATGTTTCTTACTGGAATTGAGGGAATAGAAGGGCTTAGGAACAATTTTTAGGCTTTTGGGGTAGCAATTAGGGTTTGGGAATTGTGTAGCTAGGGTTTAGGATAATGGGAATTGGGGATAGGGGTGAATAAATTTAGGGATATGGGGGATAGTGAAATGGGTTAACGAAACTAGAAAAGAAGTGAGGGAATAAAAGGTGAGGGAGTGATGGCAACAAAAACAAATTTACAAACCCTAAGCAATCATGTTTTGAACAAAAATTGCAAGGAGGTAGGATTTTGAAATTTTTTCACTAAATCATCATAAACATATTAAGGCACACTTTTATTGGAATTTGGAGAGTTTTTGACTTACTTTGGACCAGAAAAAACCAAGAAAATTGAGAATATGGATGAATTTGTGGTGAAAATGGCTTGCAGCTCTATGTACCGCGCCACAAACCCAATCCACCGCGCCCTAAACCCAATGCGTAGCGCTTTTTGTAGGAGACTTTTAGAGGCCTTCTAGGTGTCCAAATTGGACATGGGATGGCTCGTTGGAATATTATTGAGTCTAATTTCCAACCCAACTAGAATATTTCAATTTTGAGTTCATTTGCCCAGTCAAAAATTAAATCTCCCAAGATTGGTCAAAATGTGCCAAATGAGGCTACCTAAAGGCAGAGTGATGTTGCAGTCAACCTCTGAAGGTCTTCTTCAACCCTAAATTGAGCTCATGATAGCTATTTGGAAATATATTTATGTATAGTTATCATTTTACTCATCAAGAAAGTCATTAGACCAACCAAGCTAGGAGAAATCTTGATTTTCCCAAGGTCACTTCAGAGGTGAATCAATTCTCCTAAGGCAACTGTATTTTTGACATTTCTCTAAAACCATGAAACCTGTGTAAAATTGAAGGAGGTTTTTATTCCTTGGACTATTTTGGACAAAAAAATTTCTTAGTTTTCCCAAATTCATCTTTTCTTGCTCAGAAACATCATTGGAGTAAAACCTATCTCGATGTGTGGAACAGGGGATTTGTCGAAATGAAGTGAAATGAAGGGGATAAGGGGCTTCTAAATTCTTTAGAAAATTTTGGGAAGTAGGGAGGGATGTTAGGAAGCAAGGGAAAGTGAAATTTCAAAGATTGAGTGAGGGGAAGAGGTCCAAAAGGGAAAAACACAAGCCTAGCCTAGAAAATTGTCAAGTTGTAGCAAGAAACTAGGGTTTGTGCGAACATGAGGAATTTGGGGGATATTAGTGATGGGAAGTGTTTAATAAGTTACATTAAGGATAGGGGAAGGTTTATGAACATTCGGATACAAGTTTTTCTAATGATTTGACCATCCAAGAGAAATTACCTTCAAAACCCTAGGAGAGGGAAATGAACCTTACCTAGGCACAACTAAAGCATGAACAAGGTGTAAAATGACCCAGTGGAACTTGACATGATGAAGAAAACCCTCTAAATGATGGTACACTCAGTTGAATAGTGACATGGACTGCCATTTGGACAACTTTGAAAGGTGTAAAAGCAAACCCTAGACCTAATACCTAGTGACCAAATTTTGCTTGAAGACTCACTGAAATGACAAAATTTGACCTTGACACCTTAAAATCACTTTGTAAGAGCATGTTTGATCACTGGAGGAAGGCTCCAAAGGCTGACACTAACACCCCTTATTTTCTATTAATATACAACTACTAGTTCATTTTCCTTAAATGTGTATGCCCATGTATCATTTAGCTTAATATTCCTTGATCATTTAGGTAGGTTACTTTTGAATATGCTATTTGTATTTGCATGCATTGTTGTGTCTTGATCTCTTGTGCAGGTGCATAAATGCTGTGAACAATAAAAATGAGCCCGTGACACAAGTGATTCAAGGTCTTCAACAAAGGAGATCGAGATAGCATCAAAATGTGGTAGGTCATCTTCTTCATCCCTCTTTTCAATTGTAACTTAGGAAAGTGTCTGGTAGATTGTCACTTCAATTTCTAGACCCACTCATTGGGCTAGAGGGATCGTCTTTGTCCACATAGAGGATTTACCTAGAAAACAAGCATACATTTTGTGCTAATGCTAGGTTTGAAGGACCTACCGAATGTGTTGCAAGTGCTCTTCCCAACTCTTGCTGAAGATGAGGATGTTGTCCAGATAAACAACCACAGACGTGTTCATGAAGGGATGTAATTAGTAGGGGCATTTGTCAACCTGAAAGGCATGACCAACCATTCAAAGATTCCTTCCTTGGATTTGAATGTGGTCTTCCATATATCTGTGGGCTCTATTTGAACCTGGTGATAGCAAGACTTAAAATCGATTTTTTGAAATATTTGGACCCCTTGAGCTGATTCAAAAGGTCATGAATATGTGGGATTGGATACCTATTCCTGACAATGATTTTGTTTAGTGTTTGATAATCAATGCAAAACCTCCATATCCCATCCTTCTCCTGTACAAGTATAATCAAACTCACACAAGGTGAGGAAATTAGTCGGATGTGCCCTTTTTGTAACAACTCCTAAATATGTCGCTTGATCTCTTCATTTTGTAGAATGTAGTGGTGGTATATAACTCCATTGGGTATAGGTTCTTTGCGGGTAATATTGATCAAATGCTTGACCCAATAGTGCAAGGGTAGTGTTGTGGGTGAGGAGAAGATGTCCATGTATTATTCCATGACCTTATCCACCTGCTTTTGTTGCGCAGTGGAACCTTTCGCAAGGGCCATGGAGTGGCCACGATCTTTCCCTTAATTTGAGAAGAAATAAAAAATAAAACAAATTTCCTACTCTAGGAGATGATCTTACTGCATTTCTTAGCATATATCAAAGAGATCCTGGTAGGCAGGGCTACCTTTGGTATTCTGTATAACTTATTGCCTAAAGTAATAGTAATACTGCGAGGCCTTGACTCATACATAGCATGTCAATTACACAATTATGGTTGGCCTAATAATACATACCAAACTTCAAGAGGAGCGAAATTACATAGTACCTCATCCATGAAGGGCATGATGTTGTAGGGAAGGTGGCACTGCTGGCTTGCATGGAGATCTCGTCCTTGGTGAAGCCACTAGATGGTGTATGACTATGAGTGTGGTGAGTTTAGTAGGACCAAATTATTCACAAACTCTATTGAAATGAGATTCTTTTGGCTCCCACTGTAGATAATGAACTGTAGTAGAGACCCCTTCACTCACATTTGCAAGTGGAAGAGATGATCCCCTTCCTCTAGATCTTTAGGATCAATATTATGGATCTTGGTGGTAGCAATGGTGGCGCAGGGCTCAATAATAACAATTTTCTTCCCTTTGTCATTCCCCTTGTTGGGTTTTGAATCAGAATTGAAACCTGCATCAAACTTTGAAGCCTTCAACTCAACCATTAGTGATTGTTTGGCTCGACACAAACTTGTGTTGTGAGTGGGGCTCTTATGGAACTCTCACCACTTTCCTTTGTCGACCTTTATCTTCATGGTGTTGTTCTTTGCTTATGTCTTTGGTGGGTTTTCTGAGGTCACCCTACGTTATATTTTTTCGTTTTTCTATAGTTTGGGGGTGTTCTTGCCCTACTTCTAATTCACAGATCTGAGCCGTGTTTCTTTTGTTTAAATTTTTGTGCAATCTTGGCAGCATATTGGTTTGATGCACCAAGCAAGGAGATTTCCAGGAAATCCATTTATTCTTGAATGTATTTGTGTAGACAGACATAGCACTTGAGCACAAAATGTTGCTTAGATTATTTTATACCCAACTTTGTGCATAGAGTATGAAAAATATTTGTGAACTCATGCACATATTTGTCCCTTTGTTGTTGTAGTGTGGTCCAATGTATGTTCTTTTCCTCATAACTCCCCATGAGGTATATTATTCCTTGACAGAATCCCAGAAAGAGTTCGAAGACGGGGTAGTTATAAATAGAGAGGGTTCCTCGGCCCTTTTCTCACAGTAATTTTCCCACGATTCCTTGACATGGGGAGTAGTTTTAAGTAGTGCAAAAGTAATATTCTCAGTATGGGAGAAACTATGGACCAAAAAGTAACCTTCCAATAGATTTAACCATTTATCTACAATATACACATCTATTTGACCTTCAAATGTAAGGATATCAAACTTTACTTGTACCTTGCAGGGGCTGTCGCCTCCGAAGTGACTTCTAGATGAATTTGCATCATCGGTGGGCATTCTCTGAAGGATCTGGGCAAAATTTTCCACAATTGTGTCCCTTTTTCACTCGAGGGATTCTTTGAGACATAATTTGAAAAAATCTCCTACTCCCTTGTCTTTCTTTTCTCCTTCCATGGGAGGCTATCGAGGTCGGAAAGGCCAGTCATGCAAAGGTTCTACTAGTTTGAGCCCTAACTCTTTATACCTTGACCTTGTTAGGGACATGGTCATAAAAACAAAGAAAGAGAAGACCACTTTGATACCACTAATACAAAATTATGAAGGAATGAAACAAAATACAAATATGAATAGAAACATAGAGATACAATGAAAACAAAACTTCAATTCAATAATAATAAAGTACTAAAAACTATTACATGTAGAATGGAGATAAAATAGGTTAGATGATCATAGCTTATCTCTAAGAACAGACGTGGTGGATACATGCCTTCTTAAATGTGTTACAATGAGGCTTGGAGTCCTTTTTTTCATCAATAAATAATGGTAGTCTCTAAAAATCTTAAAACCTAACCTTAAGAGATGAAACACCAAAAGTTGTGGGACCCGTTGAGGTTAGTTGGAAGGTCAAGTTCCCACGGTCATAACTTTGGCATATGATATTCATTTGGCTATCATAATACCTTGTTTTGAAGATCTCCAAGAGGAATACAAAAAATACCCTTAAATTAGTCATGTAATTTTCTAGTCTCTATGTTTTCCCAGTAAATGTTGCCCTCAAAACGACTCTAAAATTTCAGGACTCAAAAAAATGCCAAAAATAGTAAGTCATGATACCATTAGGAAGACTAAAAGAATTACTCCTTTGCCCTTAGGAATTAATGTTCCCCATTGTATTGAGTGCTTCCATGAGATGGGGAAACTTTGTTGGCATTATGATACATATGTTGTACTTGATGTCAACCCACTCATCTCAGATGATAAATTATAGTTTAGAAAAGTTCACGCACTTTCATGCAGAGAAAAGCTCCTTTCATGCAAAGAAAAGTTTCGTTCATACAGAGAAAAGTTCACACACTTTAATGCAGAGAAAAGTTCACGCACTTTCATAAAGAGAAAATTTCCTTTCATGCAGAGAAAATTTCTCGCACTTTCATGCAGAGAAAAGTGCAAGCACATGGGAAATCTTGTGGTTGGTTCATGGTATTAGTCCAACAGTTTTTGATCCTATGGTTTTGGTCCGTGGTATTGCATCCAAAAGAGTTGAACCCAAGTATTGGGTCCATGGTATTGTTTTGTTATGGTTTTGGACCATGGTATTGCGTAAGGCCTAAGACTATAAAAGGAGAAGAAGATCATTAGGAAAAGACATGGAAAAAGACTTGAATATATGATGTAGTATGAGATCCAGTATGCAAGATATGGGTTATGATGCATTGCTTGATCTGAGCTAAGGAGGGATCTCACCAATTGATGGAGAACAAGATCTAAGGATAGATCGGGATCAAATGATTTGAAATGAATCATATTTATATGGTTTGATCATGGATAGACTAGATCTGAATTATTGATGCATGTTTTATTGTACGCATGTTATGATTTGGGTATGGCTGATGTCTGAAACAGCCGCAAAGTCATGATTGAATATGTATATATCTGTACGCGGGTTGGCTTTGGTGAAAGCGCATATATACGCGGGTTTGATTCATTGTAGTAGTGTATACATAATAAAGTATAATGTTTGAAGTTGCAGTTGGGTTTGATTTTTATTGCAGAGTTCTTGACAGGGTTTCAGTGTTTCAGTGATTCAGAAATTGATGATGCTAGTATTGATTGTTTTGTGCTTCAATGATATTGATGGGTCCAGTATGAAAATTGGATGAAACTTGGCCTTCAGATTATAGTGTTGTTCTTTAGGAGTATCCAGTCTGAAAATGTATGAAACATGGTCCCTGGAGGAAGAAAGAGAAGGTTGTTGCCTTCTGTAGGTCGGCACCTACGTACTAGTACATCAGCTAGTACAAGAACTAAGGGGGTGGTAGCTCCCTTCTAGTAGCAACTGGAGAACGAGTAAATGTTGTAGCATTTCAGTAGGCCAACACCTATGTACTAGTAAGTGGATCGGTTAGTACAAGAGCTAAGGGGGTTGTAGCTCCCGTCCAGGAGAGTCTGGAGAACGAGAGAAGGTTGTAGCTCTCTGCAGGTTGCAGCCTGCGTACTGGTAAAGGACTGCACCAGTACATTGTAAAAGAAGTTTCTTATTAAAAGAAGATAGAGACGACTTGCAGCAGGTGGTTTTCACCCACATTGGGTTTCCACCTTATATCATGGTGTTCATGTGTGCTTCTTGTGTGTGATGATCTGTTCTGTTTTACTGCACTTGCTTACTATACATATGGTTAAAGAAGTTCTGATGCACTAACTAAATATTCATATTGATCTGTGTTTCCATAATTTGATCAATTGTGGTGTGTTCCATGTTATTGAGGTTGACCTATGTTTGTGTTAGTTTTTCTTCAATGCCTGATGTGTCCAACAATGATGGAAAATATGGCCAAAGGCGGTTCACATTGAACACTAGGTGCAGGCCAAGGGATGGGGTAACACTAAGATCGAAAGAGTTGTCAACCACAACCTTGGCGATGGTGTAAGGCCCATATCAAAATGGTCAGATCTTTTGATGGGATCCTGCAAGGCGTTCTTTCTTCAATTACAACCAAACTCTATTGCCCACCTGAAACTTATGTGGCACTCGATGTTGATCATGTCGCTACTTGTAGTTTCCATTTGAATTTTCCAGGATATCATGAAACTACTAGAGGATGTGTTAGATACGCTCAATAAATATGGTTTCTTTATCAACCTCAGATTGTGCATGTGTGTATTCTATGTAGTTGCATGAGGCATGTCAACATCAATCAAACACAAGGGTTGAAATCACATACCCACTTGAAAGGGACTGTGACCATTCAAGATATGGATAGCTCTGTTATACTTGTGTTGAACATAGGGAAGGCTCTCATCCTAGGTTCTTGGATACTTGGAGTTGTACATGTAGTGTATGTACAGTATCATCTTATTGATGACCTCTGTCTGACCATCATCTTGGGGATAAAATGTAGTCAACTTGGTGAGCTTTGTGTCCAATAATGTCCAGAGGATCAACTAGAATGTGCTCAGGAAACTGATATGCCAATCTAATATAATGGTTTACAGGATCCCAAAATATACCCATACTCATTCAAAGAAGAGTTTGGTAGTGTCCTCTGTTGTGATACTATTCTTGCAAACCAAAAATATAGCCATCTTGGAAAATTCATCAATGAACATAAATATATATTCATTACCATGCTTGGTAGAAGGGAGACTAAACTGATAATCCATGGAGATGGATTCCCAAGGCTGTCTGGGAGTAGGAAGAGGAGTGTACACACCTTGCTTCTTGATGGTTTGCCTGACGATTGCATAAGAAATGTATGATTTGATATATTTTCCAACATCTTGTCATAGTTCTAGAAAATAAAAATACTTTTGTAGTAAAACCACAATTTTCTCCACACCAAAGTGTCTTACAAATTTACTGTAGTGCGCCTCTCAAATCCTCTTAACATGCTCGCTTGAAGGAACACAAAGATGGCCCAAGTAGCATAATAATGCATCTAGAAGGTGGAAATCTGGAACTTTCTTGCCATTCACTAGCATATGGTATGTGGTGGTGAACTCTATATCATTTTGGTATAGTTGTGGCCATCCAAAGGTCTCGTGGCCATAAGAGTTGATAACAATAGTCAATATTGCAACAAGGGGATGATTTAGGCAATTTTTAATATAATTGGTGCTTCCCTTTTTGTATTTAATGTTCAAGTGGAATTTTTGCAAATATCTATACCACTTCTGATGGCAATAGTTTTGTAAATTCCCTTGTGTTTGTATAAATTAAAGAGGATGGTGGTCTGTGTGGATGATTGTATCCTTTCACAGAATGCAATGCTTCCATCTCTGGTAAGCTTAAATCATAGAATACATCCCTTTATCATAGGCGGGGTACTTCTAAATTGTATTGGAAAGTGTCTCACTATGACAAGCCAATGGATGCCCATGCTAGGTGAGGATTGCACCAATAACATAGTCAGAGGTGTCTATCTCAATTTCAAAGGGTTTTTGTAGGTTTGAAAAAGTGAGTACAGGTGTAGAGTAGAGGCAGTGCTTTAGCTCAATGAGTGCCTTCTATTGGAAATCATGCTAGAAATTTTTTTATCTCTTTACCCTTAGTAATATGAGTGAAAGGCCAAGTGATATGGGAGAATCCCAACACAAACCTCCGATAAAAATTGGAAAGGCACAAAAATATATGAAGCTCCATTAGAGTGGTTGAAGTTGGCCAATCCTGAATGACTTGGATCTTAGCTGGATCCACATGCATGCATTTCTAATCTATGTTGTAACCCATACATTAGACTTGGCTCATTACAAAGGTTCATTTCACCAAGTTTGCACACAGTTTTTATTATCACAGGGTTTGAAGAACATGATGAATGTGTTGCAAGTGCTTTTCCCATCTCTTTCTGAATATGAGGATGTTTTTAAGATAAAAAACCATGAACAAGTTGGTGATGGGCTACAAGATATCATCCATCAACTTCGTAAAACTAGCAGGGGTATTTTTCAAACCGAAAGACATGAACAACCATTCAAAAAGGCCTTCCTTGGCTTTGAAGGTAGTCTTCAATACATATGTGAGCTCTATTAAACCCTAGCAATAGTCAGACTTCAAATCATTCTTCTTGAAATACTTGGCCCCCTTGAGCTAGTCCAAAAGGTCATCAATATGTGGGATTGGATACCTATTCCTAACATTGATTTTGTTTAGTGCCCAATAATTAATCTAGAGCCTCCATGTCCCATCCTTCTTTTGTACAAGTACAATCGGGTTGAGAAAAGGTGAGGAAATTGGTAAGATGTGCCCTTCTTACAACAACTCTTGAATCTGCTACTTGATCTCTTCATTTTCCATAATTGAGCGGTGATATTGTTGAAATTTCTAAGTATTACCCATTAGAAATTTTATTTGTATTCTCTGGTTTATTTCTCCTACTTGTTAATTAGGAACAAGTTATTTAAACATATAAATATAAAAATAAACACAATACAGCCTCAACCATCTAAATATCAACAACTGAAAGAAATATAAAACACACAAGTGACACTGTTATTTTTGGACAACTCATTCCCGTAAATCCAACTTGTGAAAACCGGTGCAACAATTCTAAGGGTTATTTTATTATGCAGTCTTTTTGAGTACAACTGGGTGCCAAACCGGCTCACACAATAGACAAAACAATCCAGCAGTAATACCTCTCTATTTGGAAGCGGATATTCAGAAACTCTGCGCCACAAAACCATCTCCAGTACACTCTGAAGCACAGTGTCAGCCCACCTGGCCTCAGCATCAGCCCAGAACCCCTTGCGTCAGCCATCCTAACTTCAGCATCAACCCGGAACCCCCTACATCATCCCTCTAAGGCACTGCGTAGCCTCTATGACCCTCTGCGTCACTCCTCCAGCCTCTACGTGGATGATGCAGGCCCTTCTAGCCTCTGTGCAATCTCTTATGCCTTTCCATGGCTCCCTCTAGCTCAACATATGCCTCTCTGCCTTTGTGATGGTCATCTGGAACTATCTCTACCTCTCTATCTTGTATTCACTACCCCTCACTGCAAATTGATCACTAATTTGATTTCTCTTAGCAAACCTCGCTCTAGAAAATCAAATGACTGATCACTCTGGTGTATTCTCCAACTGACCCCAAGCCTCCTCTTTTAATTTTCTTGTTGGTCCTTCAACGACTGAGATTACATCTCTAATCAACGGATAAGATTAGATTTGGCTTGATCCATGTCATTGTTATAGACATTTTTGGGCACTGCAACCCCAATCATAAATGTCCATAAAATGAGGGCTCCTAAGTCCCTAAAAGTGTTGCTTCACTTCCTAAAGGAACAAGGTCAGCTGATTATATCATCTCCCAGAAGTTCTCCACTAAAAACTGCTCAGAAATGGTAAAAAATGGACCATACTGAATACCTAGTGCAGAGGGTGCAATGCATATCACCTTCCCAGTGTAAAGGGTGTGATGCATACTGAATGGCTGCTCTGTAGGGTGCAATGGGTGAGAATGGACAAATGGCAGGGACAATTTGTGAGGTGGAAGATCATGGAATCTTCTAGAAGCTTCCCCTCTGACACTTGCCTCTCTATTTTCGACTAGGGATGAGTAAGAGATCATCAGCCTCCAAGTGGAATGAAGAACTATCAGAGAGAAGACACTAATCAAGACCCAAGAAGATGACTCACCTCCCTACAATCATCTATATATGGCTCCCTCATCACAGAGATCCAAAGGCTGGAATCTTGTATCTTGTAGAAAAGTGCTGTTGGTTTTCTGCTGAAACTTCGTAGTGTTGGGTGATCTAAGCTTTACTTGAGGTGAAGAAGGGCTTTCTTGCTGGAGGATAATGCTGGGTCAAAACTATTGGTTGTAATCCTCTTTCTTTTCTTGATATTAATAAAGCTATTCATGTTTTCCTCAATATTCTTGTATGTTTGAATGTATATGTATTTATATGGTTAATACATATCTGGTCCTGTGTTATTTATGAATATAGATCTCTGTTCTTCGATAGTAGTATGCTGCTTTGATTCCATAGGTGCTCTTTGAAGTTGGGCAGACGAAGAAGAAGCAGAAAAGACCTATCAGGAAGGAGAGGAATCAAGTAAGGAACCAAGCGCAAGACTAAGGTTGGTGTCCTTTGTTCCACTCCTATCTATTTTCATGAAGGAAAGCGAAAGTAGACTTTACTTGTTTGTTTCTAAGATAGCTACCAGTCTTAGTGGTAATAGCAGCTCCGAGTGGACACTATTCTCGGTAACAAAATGGCGACTCCGATAAACTTACAGACGGAGCCTGAAGTCAAGCTAGCTAGCCTTCGAACTGCATTTGTTATAAAAATGCAAAGTAGATCAATGCTGCTTCAGTCTATCTCCGAGTTTTGTTTATGAATTAAAAAATCGATCTGCAAACATTCTAATTGCCCTAAGTGGTGGCTCTAGTAACCTCTTTAGATCAACCCCTGTGATTTACATTTACTGAACATCACTTACTCGACCTAAATCCCTGAACTGAATTGCAATCGTGAGCAGAAACTGGTTAAAAGTATCACAATGGTACCATCGCACCCTGCCTTCAAGGCAGTCTATATGCATCTCACTTCCCGTGTGCAGTAGGTGCGCTGCATACTGAATTCCCTATGTGACAGGTGCGATGGTCAGGGAAGGTTAACTTTACCTTCAGACTTTGGTTTTTCCTTCACTATTTTCAGTTCTATTTAGGAGTTTTGCTATCTGTGGTCAGTATATCTCTGTGTAAACCCCCATCTCTTCCATCATTTCGCCTCTATTGTGCAAAGAACTGTAAGTGTTTTTATGTATTGTGCGCCATTTTCAGTTCTCTTTTGCAAAGAAGTAGCATAATCGAACTGTTGTTTCTTGATCTGAAAGTGTCGTAAGTGTCGTTTTCAGTTACAGAAGAGAATCCCATTGTTCTTGATAGTCGATTATACTATTACTCTTGTATATGATTTGAATTAGTAGTTTTTAAAGTGTCGAAAAGCAATTTTCATTTTGAAATCCCAAAGTGTCTCCCTTACCTTCACTTCATTTTGAAAAGAAATTTGTTGAGTATTGTCGCTTTGAAAATAATTCATATTTGCACTTAGATTTCTTATTGTCATTCATACATTAAGAAGGCTGAAAAAAATACATGCATGTGCATTTGCATTTAGGTTGCTTGGTTTGATTCAGGACAGTGCATTTACTGTGTGCTCTGTGCTCTTTGTTGAAAGACCCTCAACTTTCTTTCCTTAGTAGCTAGGATTTTCATTGCCAAAAGAAGATTAAGCAGTTGTTTATCATCTTAGACTGCATTTTAGGAATTGTATACACATTGCATGGTGAACCTGAAAGGCAAATTTTTGAACAAGATCAACTTAAAATAAATTTAATGAATCTAAAAACGCTTTGGAACCTAACGCACAACATCTAGAAGTCTAGGCTAGAGATGTATTCCTGCGTCGTAAAACCTAGTAACTATTGTTTTCATTGTTGGTTGGGTGATTCCTCCACTCTGAGATGGCAAGTGCCAGTACGGACTTGTGCTCCCACGTACCGTCGAGTATATATTGGGAGACCACAATAGGCTGCATCCTTTACCCTTAGGAAGCTGTGTCTGGCTCCCTATCGATCGCAATGCACTGAACACAGCATTCGGGAAGATTGACTGTCGTACCGTAAAAAGTATTCTACAGTTTTGTGATTGGTTTGGTAATCCCCTCTTCCTAGATTTCCAGAGAAGTCTATTTTGCTCCTTTTCAGACTCCTTAAAAGAAATGGTCCATCTGAGCACTTGTCACTTCAGGCTCATTAAAAATTGAAGGCGACTAGAGTCATCTTTTGTTTTTTCTCGACTCTTTAAAATTGAAAAAACAAGTTGTGTCAAAGCATCTAAAATTTATTTTAATCAGAATAACATCACAAGTTCGCTCGTTGGTCTTTAGGTTGAGAAAAATGGAGTCTACCAACCAAGGATTTCCCCTTGGAGGAAATCCTAGTCCTTTCTCCTCTTGGGGAGATGTTGGTGCACCCCATATGGCCACATTGTCACTTCCAGGGTTGACGATTGGTTTGCCCATATGGCTCTTCTCTACCTTTGTCGTTTAGAATACCGTAATTCCTGAACATTCAAGCCAGCAACTAGATGATACTAGAGTTGTCCCCCAACCTTCTACTTCGTCTGTTTCTCCCTCCCCTCCTTCCTCTTCACTTGATAAAGCTAGTAAAGCTCAAGATCAAGTAACTGAGAAGAAGAAGAAGCGGAAAGAGAAAAAAGAAAATAAGAAGAAAGAACCAAAAGCGAAAGGGGGAAACCAGGCGTCGTCTAGTGAAAATCCTCACACCACACCATCTAAACCTAAATCCCCATGTGTCATTTGCAACGGAGACCACTATCACTGAGATTGTCCTTGCATCCCTCAGATCTTAAGGGACTGGTCTCCTCGTTTACACAATCTAGTGTCGTCAACCTCTGATGATCATGTTGAAAGTACACCATCAACCAGTGAAAGTGAAGTATTTGGGCAGAAAAGGAATCACAAATTTCCTTGTAAATTGTGTGAAGGCGATCACGTCATCCACCGTTGTCCCTTCCTAGACGAAGCTAAAAGAGTTTTGGATGACCATCCTGCTTCACCGCTACGACTCCCTCCTGGATATAAGAAACTTTTGCCAAGTCCACTACTGGTTGAAAATCCGGCTGGCACACCATTATGGTCGGATGAAACATCTATCATTGAAAATGAACCCTCTGAATCCATACCAAACGAAAGTCAAAAGGTCGAGGCGGCAGTTGACCCAGTCTTGCCTTCAGAATGTTCGTCTTCGAATGATACTGTCACGGGAGAGAAAGAGAATGACACTGTTCAAATTATTTTCGTAAAAACAGACTCCGATGAACTTGGGGGCAGTCTACTCATTCCTTTATCGTAGGAAGGAAGTTCATCAGAGTCATATCCGGCCGTCTATTTGGTCCCACCTCCAAGAAACCTAGTCATTTCCTTCTACTGGAATCTACTAGGCAGACCCCGTTTTCCAGTTAGTGTACCATTCTGAATCATTGCGCAATCTTACAAAATGGTCATAGCTGGTACCATCATAGATGAAGGGGCTTCTGTGAGTATCCTTTCCTCAACTGCTTGGAAAGCGCTTGGTTCACCATCTCTTTTTCCTGAAATGAGAAATCTGACAGGCTTTGATAAAGGAACCAGTTGACCATTAGGGATCCTTCCAAATGTGCCCATTACTTTGAGAAGGAAAACCGTTCACATGAACGTGATGGTAGTCCAAGGACCCTTGGATTATAATATACTCCTTGGGTGTGACTATATTTAGTGCATGGGAGCCATCGTCTCCTCACTCTTTAGAGAAATGTGTTTTCCGCACGAAGGCAGAATGGTCAAGCTCGTAGACCAACTGTCATTACCCAGTTCACACATCGCAAATATTCAAATGCCATCCCTAAATGGTCTTTTCACGCAAGGAATGTCTCATCAATCTCCAGTCCGTCCACCTGATGAGCGCGAGTGATTCAGGAGGATGTCACTGAAACCCAGGGAGCATGCACCCTGGTTTGTTTCGGCAGGAAAAACTTGGGTATAGAGTAAGTTTCAGTGGAGGATATATGACTAGTCTGACACACCCGTCCTCACAGGAAAATGGGATTAGGCTGGAATAAGATTCCCTCGTCAAAGTTATGTGAGTGGAGGTGACTGCGCCACTCACCTTTGTCTATTTCGGTAGCCATCGCCAAGGAAGCATTTTGTCCGCAACGCAGATCGAAAGTTTTCATGGTAACCTAGGAATTTTTCGCTATACCTGGGGGCATGAAAACCTTTCCGCATGCAAGCAAAGAGTGACCATTTATTTTTTAAATTTGTAGGTCCTCTAACTGCTTAAACTCGTAAGGCTGGTCATTTCCTAGCTTTCATAAAGAAAGGATCTGGGGCAAAGATTACAAAAGGTGCAAGCCCCATAAAAATGGCATCTTAGAAGAGACATCGTTATTATATGATTGGCGAGTAGTGTTACCATAGGGTTCAAGCTCGTTTAAAAATAAACCTGCCACGAGCAGTTTTAATGCGGAATTCAAGCTCATTAAAAAATAAAAATAAGCAATAAGCAAATGTTTCCCCTAGAGTTTAAGCTCATTAAAAAATGAACCGGTAAATAACCATTGTGAATGCCTTATCGTCAGCTTTTGAGCCTTGGTTGTATTTTGATCATCACCTCCACTCTGTTTTTTAGCCGATCATTCACCTCCATTTGATTGTTTACCCTTTCGAGGAACATCTGCGAAGAGTGATTCTATTAGCCATCCTTGTGACACTGCCATGATTGGAAAATTCCAAACCTTACCTAGAATCAACTGTTACCCGAAATCATCACTCGTTCCTAAAAAAACGAGTCTCCTTTAAGCTCTTTTCAACTGACTCGTAAAAGATGAAAATATTGTTGAGCAATTAACCTCTCCGGCTCGTTAAAGTCATCGGAAGTGCTATCCCTCCTCTAGATTTTAATATTTTTGGACAAGGGATTATTACACAAAAAGATCGAGCGCTTGTCTTGTTCGGTTCGTTAAAACTATCGAAAATTCATCCCTTTCGTATTATTTTACGCTTTTTTGGACTTAAGGGATTATATGACAAAAAAGAATCTTTGGAGTTTCCCTTCCGTCCCTTTCAGACTCTCTAAAATTGAAAAGGACCGAGTTATCTTTGTCGTTAAAATTGAATAGTGACAAACTTGTCCAAATGGACGAGAATGAGTTTCACTGTTGCTAGGCTCGTTAAAATATAGTGACAGGTTCGCCCGAAGGGCAGATTATAGAACAAGCATATGTTATCCTCGTCAAACTTGACAAAAATAAAGAGGTATTGGTCAGCAATGACTGGGGAAAATTGGGAAGAAAACTTGAAAAAAAATTTATTGGTAGCAAGTCGCTCTTGAACATGACACTTTCTCTCCGCATCCAAGCCAGGTTGGGTTGTTTTGTTCACTGGTCATATCACCATTGGTCCGTCACACCATCCATATTTAGGGTTAATGCTACCAATCCACTGCCAATGTCGTCGATATGTTCAAGAGAAGTCATTCAGAGAATTTGCTTGTGTCTCACCCGCTGCAATACATTCACGCTCCATTCTTTTCATGACTGCCACCCTGAACCCTGTATCGTTAGATCATTTTTTCACCTCCAAAATCATTTGCTTCATTCTGTGTCATAGATGTGGGATTCATTAAGGCCCTCCTATGACGGGTCACTTCTTGTCGACATCAGCTCATTATCCAAGAAGTCGAC
>APFE031193026.1:133662-143875 GCA_000404065.3 Pinus taeda | reverse complement strand
CTATTTTCATAAAGGAAAGCGAAAGTAGACTTTACTTGTTTGTTTCTAAGATAGCTACCAGTCTTAATGGGAATAGCAACTCTGAGTGGACACTATTCTAGGTAACAGTCATTTGGAACCTTCTAACCTAGTTTTATATTAATACTGAATAATATTTTATTTTTCCTAATTTTAGACTTAGGAACTCCATTAAAAATATTAATTATTTTAATATCTCCTAAACCGGGAAGAATATGCCCAAATCATTTATAGGTCTTGGCGATCTCATGTGATTTAGGCTCTCCACCAATTTCCATGGCTAGAGCACATCCGATGCTACCCCAAATCAACACTCACTCTTAGCGAGGATTTTTCTCTAGTAATACTCTACACTGAGTATCACTCTGGTTATACAACACCGATACCTATGCTGATGCTAGGCCTCCCCATCCAACATCCTCTGCACTACTACTTCCCATGGCCCTGCCACTGCCACTATTGCATTCGTACGACAACTCCCTCTGCATCTGTGTTGTTGTTGGTCATTTCTCCCAACACTACATATTTACTACAACCCCCACTTATCATGTTGCATCATGCTACTGCCAACTGCTACTGCACTACAACTCAATTACTGAGAATTAAGTAACTGATCCACCCAACTGCTAACCTCCTTGTCAGGTTGGAAACACTCCTGATGCTAAAGCTCTCTTTATCACTAACATGTGCTCCCTCTACTGCCTTTGCGCTGCTGCAACAACTCCCTGCCTCTCACACCGTTGCAAACCTCTCTATGCCATATTGCACTGTTGAAACATCCTTTGTGCCTCTCAAACTACTGCAACCTGCTAGCTCCACGTTTCCTGGTACTATTGCATTGTAGCACTCTCTTCCACTTCATTCACATTCGTCTCTATTGACATCTTCCAATCCTGCTACTCTCTCTTTGGGGCTTCCATAGCAAGGTATAATCCAAGAGTTTGGGTACCTCAAGGATCCTACCCATCATCACTTGTAGTCCTCCTGACTACAGCTCGATGTCTCCCGACCTCTTCTCTAGAGGTACATGAGCACTCATGGCACAATCATCATCCTCCTCTACCTCCTTTTTTTTCCTTCACTGGCACTGCCTTGGAGTCAAATGCCTCTCTCTTATTCTTCTTCCTCGGACATTGGTTCGCATAATGCCCCAGCTCCCCATAGTTGAAACACTTTATATTGGAAAGGTCATTTGTCTTCCTCTTCTCCTTCTTCCCTACAATTCCTAAAGATGCATCCTCTTCCTCTTGCTTCTTGATCCAGACTCCTTTGTTGCTACTTCCTATCTTGGACAACCGTCTAATCTCTTCTTGTCGAAGAGATGCCCACAATTCTTCCCAATCTGGAAGAGTTAAAGATTGTGTTTAGAGTGGTCCTCACCATCAGCTCCTAATCTGTTGTGGACCCTATGGAAGTCAGTTGGTCCCAAATATCCTTCAATCTACTGAGAAAGTGATCTAATTGCTCCCACACTTCCTTTTTCATCTTCTTCTTGGAAATATGTTGGACCACATGATCCTTGACCCCATCAAGGATGATGCATTTCACCTTTGCCATTGCCTCCTCATACTTTCCATTGTCAATTGGGTCAATTGGGATAGCCACTACTCTCAAGGCGAAGGCCTTGATGCGATGTCTATCTAGAATGGATAGGATCCTAGCCTTCTAGACCTCAAAGTTGGATGCCCCGTCCAGCCTGTCCTAATCCCTCAGTCCATTCATGGCCATCTCTTTGCTCTTCCTTTCAACTCCTTCGAGCCTCTACTTTCCTCTGGAAGCTCTCTCTTCGACTCCCTCTAAGTCTCTACTTCTCATCTAGAAGTTCTCTCTTCGACTCCCTCTAGAGTCTTGATTTCCCTCCTAGAAATACACCTTCCAACTGTTGAGTTGCACCTCTCTATGACCTCCTATGCACCTGCAACACTGATCTGGATTTCTTGGCTAGAAATCTGTCTAGATATCAACTCCCTCTACCTTGGTTTTTCCCGTTATGTACCATTCTGACTCGACAGCAACATCACCCAACCAACTTCACTCCCCGCACTCTGCCCACATCTTCCCATGCCACAACAACTGAAGGACTGAGCCTCTAGGTTCTTTGCAATCTCGACACTGGCTGAAATTCTCCCCTAGCCAACTGCGTCAACCCTCCTAGTCTATGCATGGCTCTTCATGTGCCTTTTTCTACCCTCAGCCTCTGGCTCGAACTAATGACGCAGTCCCTTTGTGTCAACCCTTCTCTACGATTTTTTGCAAGGAACAACTTTTGTCACTCGAGATAGTTGTTTCTGCTACAAATTCTCTGCTTCAGCTAGTGCCTTCAGTTGTCCTGTGACCTGCAACCTCCCTCTGTGCCATGTTAAAATTTCCAAGTATTTCCCGTTATAAATTTTATCTATATTCTCCGGTTTATTTCTTCTACTTTTTAATTACAAACAAGATATTTAAACATATAAATATCAAAATAAACACAATACAGTCTCAACCATCTACATGTCAACAGCTAAAAGAAATAACAAACACACAAGTGACACCATTATTTTGGACAACGCATCCCTAGAAAAACCCAACTTGGGAAAACCAATGTAGAAATTTTGAGGGTTATTTTATTATGTAGTCTTTCTAAGTACAACTGGGTGCCAAACTAGCTCACCTGACAGAGAAAATAATCCAATAGTAATTCCTCTCTATTCAGAATCATAAGTTCAGAAAGTCTACCCCACGAAACCCTCTCCAATACACTCTGAAGCTCAGTGTCAACCCACCTAGCCTCAGCATTAGCCCGGAACCCCTTGCGTCAACCCTCTAAGGCACTATGTGGTCTCTACGTCCCTCTGTGTCACTCCTGCAGCCGCTACATGGATGACACAAGCCCTTCTAGCTTGTGCATAGTCTCTTCTGCCTCTGTGTGGCTTCCTCTACCTCAAGATCTACCTCTCTACCTTTGTTCTAGTCCTCTGATAGTATCTCTGCCTCTATGTCTCGTACTCACTGCCCCTCGCTGCAAACTGATCACTGATTTGATTTCTCTTAGCAAACCTTGCTCTAGAAAATCGAATGAATGATCACTCTGGTGTATTCTCCAACTGACCTACAAGCCTCCTCTTATACTTTTCCTGTTGGTCCTTCAACGACTGAGATTACATCTATAATCAATGGCTAATATTAGATTTGGATTGATCCATGTCATTTGGAACCTTCTAACCCAGTTTTATACTAATACCCATTAATATTTTATTTTTCCTAAGTTTAGACTTAGGAACTCCATTAGAGATATTAATTATTTTAGTATCTTCTCATGTGCTTTAGCCTTTCCACCAATTTTCATACCTAGAGCACATCCGATGCTACCCGAAATCAACAGGTATATCTACCCATTGGGTAGAGGTGCTCCAAGGGTCAAGTCAAGCAAATGCTTGACTTCATAGTGCAAGGGTACCCCTATGGGTGAGGAGAATATGTCCTTGTATTCTTCTACAACCTGTTGATCCCTGAAAATTCCATGGCTTAACACATGAGGAATTTCTTAGTTAGAGTCCCGATTAAACTCTTTTCCATTGAAGTGGAACTCCTAACTGGTTAATGGTTCTCTAGTGACCCTAACACTAGCCTAGGTTAATCTAACCTATATTATCCAAATATGTACAATATGTACAATGTTGGCCTTCAGTTTGTTTATGAGTGGTGATTATTGAGATTAACAGACTGAAGGGGAAAATGATTCATTTGTACGATGGTGTCTTAGGTGAGATGATCATTTCTAATGTGATTGAAACCAGGGATCAGTCTAGCCACAATGAGACTTATTTCTATGTAAGGATACTTAAATATTTAAATAATTAAAATGTAAGATGCAAAACGAAACGAGCTTAAATAACAAAAAAAATCCCTATCTTAATCAAGAGAAGGATAACATCACTCCAAATCAAGAGCTAGTTATCTAAAATAAAGGGGAAAGGACTATTGGATCTAAAGTTTAGATGTACCTTCATATCACCAAATAAGTTTAATGGCATGAAATTAGTTCAATCAAATATGCATAGGAATTGTTTTAATAAATAAGTTACTAAAACCCTTCTCTACACATATTTAAATCCAATTTTAAATATGATTTTACTATGAGATTTATATTGTTCAAAGGAACATGTTCTCACTAAAAAACATAAAACAAACCAAGACAAATTCGCAATAAACAAATAAATAAGTTATATGTTACTACAAATTGGTCCCCATGAATTCATTATCATCCTTATTGAAATCCTATGCAGCCTTGTGAAGATAAATAAGACTGACATTAGTGTTAATATCACTTGTTACTATACTAATACTAATATAATTAAAACTAGGGAAATAAGAACACAAAATGAATAATAGTGAGTTGGTAATTCAATTATAGTAGTATAATGAAAAGAAAACTTATTATTATTAATCTAAAGCACTCATATATATAGTACTATGAAGCCTTGAGCTCCAACTTGACGTACTCAACAACAATGTAAAGTACTTTCCTTATAGAGCTTTGGACTTCAAATATTCTACAGCTAGTGAAGACTACTCTTTCAATTGCAAGAGTGCAACCATAAAAGTAACCTTTATGCTGACTATAGAGTCTCCTTTCTGTCGATCTAGAACCTCCATTATAGGGCTAGATTTTCACTTTTATAATCTCTTTGTGATGGCACCATTCCCTCAACTTTCATAAAACTGAAAATACTTAAAACCAAGAGGGTCATTCCCACTAATATTAGCTTGATTGTTTGTACATTTTCCTTTTATTTAAAGAGTTGTCTCCACATAGAGCCAATGAGAGCACTGGATTGTGAAAGAATACCTAAGAAGGTTCCGAGATTTCCCTTATTTATAGTACAACCAATTTGATTTGTTACAAATCCTCTCAACCTACAAAGAGTGCGATGAAATAACATATAATCTACCTACAAGAACATGGCAGACAAGGGATTAAGGATTCTCTTAATATAACGGAAAAATCAGAATGACAAATTATAAATGTAATTTATCATGATAAACTCTTCCCAAATAAAACAATCACAGTTTTCAAGTTGTGTTCAGAGTTTTTGATTCTATTTTATATGAAAACATGAGGAATGTAGATTAGCATAGTTGATTTGGTTCAAAATTTTAATTTTGTGGAGAAGAATCAAGGTAATCCCAACTCAATCGGCATACATGGAATATGACTATTAACAAAGGAACATATTTGTAAATGAAGGTATAAGTAATTATTTTTAGATCTGTACACTGGTTCCCTTTGGTAAAAGGCGTATACACATCGGTTCGACACAGCCAAGTAGAATATACCTTATGAACTTGATGGTTGAAGTATCAGTTGCTTCTGATTGCTATTACAGAGATCTGGGTTATGCTCTGTTTTCTGGTGATTGTGTTTTGTTGACTGTGTTCTGAAAGTTCAGATAGATTGAGTGATTCAGTTGTGGGTGATTTAGAGGTGATTGATTTTGAGCTTCAATGTTGTTGATGGGTCCAGTATGAAAATTGGATGAAACGTGACCTTCAGATTATGGTGTTGTGTTCCAGGAGTATCTAGTCTAAAAATTTATGAAATGTGGTCCCTGGAGGAAGAGAGAAGGTCGTAGCCTTCTGTAGGCCAGCACCTACATACTAGTAAATATATTAGCTATTACAAGAGTCAGGGGGTTGGAGCTCCCTTCCAGTAGAAGCTGGAGAATCAGAGAAGGTTGTAAACTTCTGTAGGTGGGTGCTTGTGTACTGGTATGAGTTTGTAAACAGGTTTTTCTTATATTAAAGGAAGACAACAACTTTTGTCCCACATTGGGTTTCCACCTTATATCTTGGTGTTCATGTGTGTGATGATCTGTTCTGTTTTTACTACACCTAGTTACTGTTTATATGGTTAATCAAGTTCTAATGCACTAATTAAAGATCAACATATGATGAATTAATTGAATCATAAGTTTGTTGGATATACACTAGTTGCATTAAACACAGTTGCGTGTGCACGCGAGTTCCCTTAACTAAAGTAGCATATTTGAATATGATTATGGAAATGAAAAAGTTATTGATTTGCTAATACTGATTCACCCCCCTCTCAGTACTATTTCCAAAAATTTGTATCAGAGCAAGTCCTTCAGAAGAAGCTTGATTGCTTGAAGGGAGATCCATCAAAATGAATAATCAAGAAAACATGGGATCCATCAAACTGCCAATCTTCGATGGGATCAATTTTATTTATTGGAAAATAAGAACCACATCCTATCTACAATCGCTTGGAACGGATGTTTGGGAAATTGTTGAGAAAGGATATACATTTCCAACAACGATTCCTACAGATACGACAGGTAAAAAGGGTTGTGAAACCAATGCCAAAGCTGTCACTATTTTATTGGGAAGCTTGTCAAAATCAAAGTTTTTCAAATTCATGTAGCTCAAATCAACGAAAGAAATATTGGACAAAATCATTCTAAGCTACGAAGGAGACTCTTAGGTTAATTTTGCTAAGCTTCAAACTCTCAGAATTCAATATGAAACTCTTAAGATGCATAGTGATGAAAGCATAGCCAATTACTTCCTTCGTATAGATGAGATTGTCAATTGTATGAAGAATCTGGGTGAAGAAATTAAGGAAGTTATCTTAGTTGAGAAAGTTTTGAGATCCTTGTCCGTTCAATTTGAACCCAAAGTGTCTGCCATAGAAGAAAATCAGGATCTGCATAATATCACTATGATGCAGCTTCATGGAATCTTAACTGCTTTTGAGATGAGAAAAGGAGGACCATCAGATATGAGAGAAGCCACATTTAAAGCATCAACAAAGGGAAAAGAAAAACTCTATGAACCATGACACATTTTAGAAGAAGAAGATGAGGTAAATTTTGTCAAGAAGCTTCAATGGGGTTTTGGAAGGTTCAAAGATAAGCTACCATTCAAATGTTTTTCTTGTGGAAGAGTTGGTCATTATGCTGCTAGATGCCCTCCTAACAAAGGAAAGATGTCTGAAGAAGGTAATAGAAGTTATTATACTCATGATGATAGTGATGGCTTGTCAAATAGTGATGAAGACAATTAAGAAATTAAACTACTCATGGCATATGCAAATAATGGCTCAAAAAAGGAAGATTTCCTTAAAGAAATCAGTCAACTTAAAATCAGTTTGGCAGAAAAGGATACAATCATAAAAAAAGTGACACATCAACTCACTGAAAAGGACAACCACAATGAAGTGTTAAAATGTGAAGCAGTAAGTCTAAGAAAATAACTTGAAAATACAAAGACTCTAAATCTTAGATTTGCTAAAGGATCAGAAACATTAGATGAAATCCTCAAAGTTCAATGTTCGCCCATTATAAAGATTGGTTTTGGTTTTCATGAAGATGAATCTAGCTCACAAGGTAAGGAAAGAAACTCCAATGAAAAATCTGAGATGCTCCATAAGGAAATAAAAAGTCAACCCCATCAACAACCAAGGAAAGAGATTAGTCAAAGAAAATCTATTACTCCTAACTATGGAAGTGATAGTCAGTTATCTCCTGCAAGTAATGATGTTGAATGTCTAATATGTCATAATTTTGGACATGTTGAAGCCAGATGCAGAAGTAGAATGGTTCAAAACCGCCACATAGAAAGATAATCACATTCCAGGTACTTTAAGGGATATTGTTTTGCTTGCAATATGTTTGGTCACAAAGCTATTGATTGCAATAAAAGGAATATGAAACATGTAAGATGTTATGAGTGTAACAAGTTTGGACATAAAGTAAAGGAATGCAGGAGCAAATTTCAGACATCAAATCAAAAGGAACATACATCATCACAATCCAAGGCATTGCAGAAGATAGAATTATTGTTAGAAAGATGTGGTATAGCTTAGTTTGCAGAAATAACAGACCCAAGGGAAGCTGAAAGTATAAACCTTCAGTATTCCAATTTTCATATGCAGCGATTATGAAGAGAAGTCGTGTATATACGCGAGTTAGATGTTGCACAATCACGTATATGGTGCTCTGAAGAAAAAGCAGCAAGACGGGCTCAAGAAAAGAAGTCTGATATGGTTCGGCCATGGTATGTGTTGGTTGGCACAGGTTCAAAGGGAGTATATGCTTATAATAATGCATTGTTGGCATTATCTTAGAAGATCTCGGTGCAAATTTTTGTTTCAGGTGGAACAGGTTTAGGGAGAGAACATGGTTGATGGTCTAGATGCTGAATGACAGATACTGCTGATGATAGTTGTTGATGACTATCATGGTCTTGTTTAAGACATTTGGTATATGTTATATATGTCATGTATATCTTTTAATGTAACGGTCATGAAAAAGACCTAATTTGTAACCCCACTATGCATGGGATGGTTGATGTAATGTTTTTTGACATGTATAAACAATTGATATATCCCCACTTGGTTGGGAGATGGATGTATGTATGAGTCATTGGTGATAGGAAGGTCATTTGTGATGCATGTATAGATTCATGTTCTTATTTTAGAACATCTTTTTTGCAGACCTTGCTTGTGTTAAGGGGGAGCATGGACTCGATCATGGGAGCTCAATCAGCACATCAGAGAATTCAACATGCACTCAGGGGGAGCATGACCCTTTGCCCTTGATGTCAAAGGGGGAGATTTACTTGGTGTGGTTGTTGCCATCAAGTCCAAAGGGGGAGATTGTTGGCATTATGATACATGTGTTGTCCTTGATGGCAACACACTCAGATGTTAGATCATAGTGCAGCTAGTCAATAACAAAGAATTAATGATCAGAGAGAGGTATACGCAGGTTCATCTTGGCAAAGGAGCATATACACGCAGGTTAACAGACCAAAAGGAGCGTATAGTGTACACACGCACTTTCACAGAAGGAAAGGCACACATATATTGGAAATCTAAGTTTTGGTTCAAGGTATTTGGTCCGTGGTATTTTGATCCATGGTATTGGTCCAAGGTATCTAGTCTGAGGCATTGACCCTAAGTATTTGGTCCAAGGTATTGGTCCTAAGTGGTTTTGGTCCATGGTATTGAGAAAGGCCTAAAAATATAAAAGGAGGAGAAGATCATTAGGCTAGTAGTGCAATTATTGAATAGTTGATGAAGTGTGAGATCCAACGTGCAGGTTATGGGTTTGTGATGCTTTGCTAAGGATGAACCTATGTGGAAAATGAAGGTTGATGGACCGAGATCATGAAGACTAAAATACATTATGATTATATGGTATGAATAGTTCAGATCTGAATACTGATGTATGTTTTATCCTTTATATATGATGATCTGGGTATGTCTAAAGTAGAAAGTTGTAGTGAAGGTATAAGTAATTATTTTCAGATCTGTATGCTGGTTCCCTTTGGTAAACGCATGCACACATGCCAGTTCAACACAGCAAAGTAGTGTATACCTTATCAACTTGATGGTTGAAGTATCAGTTGCTTCTGATTGCTGTTACAGAGATTTGGGTTCTACTTTGTGTTCTGGTGATTGTGTTTTGTTGATTGTGTTCTGAAAGTTCAGATAAATTAAGTGATTCAGTTGTGGGTGATTCAGAGGTGATTCATTTTGAGCTTCAATGTTGTTGATGGGTCTAGTATGAAAATTGGATGAAATGTGGCCTTCAGATTATGGTGTTGTGTTCCAGGAGTATCTAGTCTGAAAATTTATGAAACATGGTCCCTGGAGGAAGAGAGAAGGTCATAGTCTTCTGTAGGCCAGCACCTACGTACTAGTAATTTAAAATATATCGACTAGTATAAGAGCCAGGGGGTTGGAGCTCCCTTCCAGTAGAAGCTAGAGAATGAGAGAAGGTTGTATCCTTCTGCAGGTGGGTGCCTACGTACTGGTATGAGTCTGTGCCAGTACAATATTGTAAACAGGTTTTTCTTATATTAAAGGAAGACCGCAGCAAGTGGTTTTTGTCCCGCATTGTGTTTTCACATTATATCTTGGTGTTCATGTGTGTGATGATCTGTTCTATTTTTACTGCACCTGGTTACTATTTATATGGTTAATGAAGTTTTGATGCACTAATTAAAATCACCATATGATGAATTAACTGAATCATAAGTTCGTTGGATATACGCTGGTTTCATTAAACATAGTAGTGTATACACGCGAGTTCCCTTAACTGAAGTAGCGTATATGAATCTGATTATGGAAATGAAAAATTGATTGATTTGTAGATACTGATTCACCCACCCGCCCACGCCCCCCCCC
>APFE031193026.1:87899-130604 GCA_000404065.3 Pinus taeda | reverse complement strand
CTCTTCTTTCTATAGTCCTCCCAATTTAAGCTTGTTGTTGAAATCCATCCCGAGGTACTTATATTCATTTACTTCTTCAAGAATTTTGCCTTCAAAGAAGAACATATGTTGGCTTTGCTTCCTTTTATTAGAGAAAACCATTATTTTGGTCTTACTGGTATTGCTTACATCCCCACTACTTTACAAAAATTCTCTAGGGCATATAGGTGCATCTGCAATCCATGGCCAATTTAGAAATCAATACAAGATTATCAGCATATGAAATAAGCTTTATCACAAACTCCCCAACCGAACACCATCCCCACCTTACATATTCAGCCACTCTTACAATTTGTCAATATATAAACCAAAAAGTGTAGGGGATAAAGGGAAGCCTTTCTTGACTCCGATGTCACTTCTAAAACTTTCTGAAATCCTTGTTGAAGTTCTATTTTTGACTTTCACCTCTTCATAAAGCTTATAGACAACAAATCTATATTGCAAAGGAATTTCAAGTTCTTCCATTCTATTGGACAACTTATCTCTAGGGACTGTGTCAAATGCCTATTTGAAGTCAACAAGGCACAAAATACTTCTTCTTTGTCCCCTCAAACCTTTTCAATAATGTGTCTTAGCGTAATAACTTGACCTACTGTAGAATGGTTCGGCCTAAAGCCCACTTACTCTTTTGCCCTCTTTTCTTTTACTTATGCCCACTTATTGATTCTATTTTCTACCATGCCGCTGAAAATATTTGCAAACAAAGTATTGATCACAATGGTTCTATAGTTGAAAGGATTATTAATGTCTATGCTTTTAGAAAGGGGTATTTCTAGACTGGTTATCCAATCTATTGAGAATCCTTGTCGAATGACGTTGTTGAATATTTCCATGATGTGCAGTGCCAAAATGTTCATTCCCCACTTTAGATATTCTACTTGAAGTTTAACCAAGTCCTTTTGCTCCCCTACTTTTTATTTCCTATCTCCACCTCTTGTAATGTGAAAATATTTGTAGTTGTGTTAATCCCGGGAGGAGGCTCAACCTCTAATTATTTTTCATAGAGTTGTCTTGATAGTCAAACCAGTGATTGGATGTAATATTATTTTCAATTTTCTTCTTCCTTGGTTGAAGTTCCTACCAAAAAATCTTTGGGTTATTCTTGCCTAGATATATTAACTCTTCTTGCCTTGTTTGCATGAACTTGTCTTTTTTCTTTTTTAAAATATTCTTATATAACTTTTCATTCATATTCCCCGCGCCTATCTTTTTCAAGGTTATCCTTTCCATTTTTCATTCCTCATCGAACCAAGCATTTACAGGAAAACAATTTGATTCTAAATTCGTATTTTTTTCTCTTTTGCACTTCTCAAGTGCACTCTAAATTATATTTGTTAACTCATGTCTATTGAGGCTTTAGGGACCAATTTTCTCCTTTTGAAATAATCTCTCCAACATTATTTTGAAGATAGTGAAATTTTCTTGTGTTAGAATAATTTTCCGCCTTGATGGTGGTTGTCAAGAATATTGAAATTTACTCCTATATTGTCTTTCTTCTAACCAAAATATTTTTATATAATTTGGTTATGATCGGATATGAAAATGCAATGTGCCATCCAAAAAAATGTGATTGAATTTTGATAGTCTGCTATTGTAATTTAAAATATTACATGTCTTGCAATTCTTATTACATAAATTCGATGTAAGTTTCGTTATGTTATTGCCATCATCACACCTTTGTCCCACGAAAAGGCGAAAAGGTTAATCAAACATTGTTATTACTTTGAAGAAAATATGATGAAAATTATCGCAACTCAGTCACACGAAAATACAAATTTTATGGCAATTAACCTATGAAAAGGTCATGATAAGGTTGATGAAATGGAAGTTAATGGCATAAATCCATCGTGGAGCCCTTCATATGCAGTGTATATTTGATGTTTGGATTAGTTTTTCTTCATGGTGAGCATTAAAAATTGTACTTGATAACATTCCCTTTGCATTATATAGTCTTAGATGTTTTGGAATGACCTTTTATGATTACGCTACATTTTGTTCATATATATATAGTTTAGACATAATTTAAATTATGCAATGTGGACATGGTATTATGTTTTGTTTTATTATGAGATTTTATAATATATAGTTTATATGTTGGTTATATAATTTCTATTATATAAATTATATATACATATTATGTTAAAGTAAATTTACAATAATACGTTTATTATAATGTACATATATATATTTATAACTATATTTAGTTACATATAATAATATATTTTACATTAACGTATAGGTATACACATATTTTTAAGCAACAAGGATTACGGGAATGCCATAAACAGATCAAATCGAGTCAATACTAAATAATTTTGAGGGAGTTCATCAAGTCATCTTGCCAAGATGAAAAAAGAAATGTTAGACTTTAAAAGGTCATAAGTTTTAGTTTGAAGGATCAAATCAAGTAAAATAAATATCATTTGAATTTTTTTGAAGAACCACGACAATGGGCGTGATCAAAACAAGTATAAAATTATCAAACCAAAGCAAAGAAATCCAGGAATGACCTTAGAAAAATTTACATGAAGTGTCCCCATTTCTCATTTGAGAAATATCGGGGGTGTTGTGCCCACAACACGACCTTATCCAATTTCTATCATTTCGTGATGGAACCTTTCATGAAGGTCATTGATGTGACCATGATATTTCCTTACTTTGAGAACGAATAAAAAAGAAAAAAAATCTCAGTTTAGGAGATGATCTTGCTGCATTTCTTAGTAGAGATCAAAGAGATGGTGGTAGGTAGGTCAACCTCTGGTATTATGTATAACCTACTACCCAAAGTAATAAGAATAGTGTGAGGCCTTAACTCATACACAACATGATGCCTCCACAATTATAGTTGGACTAATAATACATCATAAACTTTAAGATGAGCATCATTACATAGTATCTCATTCGTGAAGGGCTTGATGTTGTAGGGAAGGTGTCATTATTGGTTGACGCGGAGATCTCATTCTTGGTGAAGTCACCTGATGGTGTACAACTCTAGGTGAGATGTGGTCAGTAGGCCCAACCACTTCACGACCTTCTTTGAAATGAGGTTTTTTTGGCTCCCACTGTTGACAATGAATTGTAGCCGACACCCATTTACCCACATTTGCGAGTGTAAGAGACGCTCCCCTTCCTTTGGATCTTCAGGCTCAATCTTCTAGATTTTGGTGGTGGAAACAATGGCATTGGCCTCCGCATCAAAAATATGCTTCCTTTTTTCATTCCCCTTGTTGGGTTATGACTTAGAGTCGAAACATGCATCTAACTCTTAAGCCTTCAGCTCAGCCACTAGTGATTGCTTGGCTCGACACTCACTTATGTTGTGAGTGGGGATCTTATGAAACCCACACCACTTTCTTGTGTCCTTCTTTGTCTTCATGGTTTTTTTCTTTGCTTATGGCTTCAATGGGTTTTCCTTAGTCACCTCGCTTTGGATTTGTCTTTTTTTCTATGGTTTGGGGGTGTTCTTTCCCTTCTTCTAATTCATAGATCTAAAGTCACACTTCTTTTGTTTAATCTTGGCGGCATATAAGTATGTTGAACCAAGCAAGGAGATATCCAGGAACTCCATTTATTCTTGAATTTATTTATGCAGACAGTCACGATACTTGAGCACTAGATGTTTCTTAGAGTCTTCGATACCCAACTTTATGTGTAGAGTATGAAAAGTATTTGTGAGCTCATGTACATGTTGGTACCTTTATTTTCATAGTGCGTTCCATTGTATGTAGTTCTCCTCATAGCTCCCCATGGGGTAATATTGTTCCTTGATAGCGTCTCAGAAAGTTCCAAGAGGGGGCAGCTGTAAATAGAGAGGGTTCCTCAACCCTTTTCTCACAATAATTTTCCCACCAATCCTTGACATGGGGAGCAATGTTAAGCGATGAAAAAGTAATGTTCTCCTTATTAGAGAAAATATGGACCAAAAATTAACCTTCCAACATATTCAACCATTTATCTACAACATCTACATGTGTTTCACCTTCAAATATGGGGATATCAAATTTTAATTGTACCTTGAAGGGGTCAGTGCCTCTAAAGCGACTACTGGATGAAGATGTGTCATTGGTGGGAATTTTCTAAAATATCTGGGCAAAGTTGTACATCATTGCATTCCTTTGTCGCTTGAGGGATTCTTCTAGCATTATTTTGAAAGGATATCTAGCTCCCTCTTATTTCTTTTCTTTCACCATGTGAGGCCATTGGGGTCAGCAAGGCCAGTATTTCAAAGGTTTAACCAGTTCCAGCCCTAACTCTTTATACCTTGACCTCGTTGGGGACATGCACAAAAAAATAGAGAAAGAGCATACCACTATGATACCACTGCTCCAGATTTATGAAGGAATAGAATGAAGTACATATATGAATGGAAACAAAGAGATCCAACAAAAACAAAAATTCAATTCATTAATAATAAAGAACTGAAAATTGTTACATGCAAAATGGAGATAAACTAGCTCAGGCGATGGTAGCTTATCTCTTAGAAGAGATGTGGTGGCTACATGCCTTTTGAACTATGTTACAATGAGGGTTGGAGGAATTTTTATCATTAAGAAACAATGGGAAGCCTTAAACATCCAAAAACCTAATCATAGGATATAAAGCGCCAAAAACTTGTGGGCCCTGTTGGGCTTAGTTGGAATGTAAACTTCCTGGGGTTGTAACTTTGGCATATGATCTCCATTTTGTTTTTTGTTGTTGAGATCTCAAGGGTGAACAAGTTTTTTTTAAAGTGATCCTTCTAAATATGATAATATTTATAGTATCGATATATTTTTATGATGTTGTTATTAATGGGTTTGTCTATTATTTCTATTGTTGATATGAAATGGATAATCACAATTAATTTGTCTCACATTGAATGTTGTTCTTGATGTTGTGCATGCTCTTTGATTGGTATTATCCATAAAACCTCAAGGATGCAATTGATTTTTTTATTTTTTTTATTTGATTTTGTAAAATTTGACTAGCTATTGAGTTAGAGATTCGATACAATGTTGATTACATTGTATGTGGTATAACCAAGTTGTTTCTAAGCTTGTAGAGTATGAGGTGTTGAGCTGACATTGCTACCAAAGGTGATGTTCTTTAGGGTTATTTTTGTTGATATAAGTTTTAATGGGATCATATTTTATGTTGCAGACTAAAATCATGAAAAATAACTGCACTTTAAAGTTTAGAATTTGTTCATTACTATTGCTAGGAATTAAGTTTATGATACGATTTTTTTTTAGCACAACAAAGATTGTGTTTCTAAGATCATATTAGGGTTTGACTATTATTTCTGCTAGTGAAGGTGTTTTTGTAACAGGATTGTATGCTCATAAGAAATCATGTTTCAAGGATGTGTGCATGCGAATGATGATGTATTGTAGTATCATTTAGGGTTTTTGTTGCTTGTTGACATGTTTCCCAGAACTAGGGTTTTTGTTGTAGGGATATGTCATGAAGACCTTGAGCTAGTGAAGATATGTTGTTGATTATTAAATTTTTTGAGTGGATTGTTGATGACAGACTGAATGTAATTCTTATAAAATTGGAAGTGTACCATTTGTTGAAGGAATTGACAATTGATTTTGATGTTTTTGATAATAAAAAAAAAAGTGGATCTATATTGAAAATCTATGAAATGGAGGTCCACGGTGTTTTAGGGGTTGGCGCCTCCAACTGGTTGGTTCTAGTGAACTGATATTAGGGAGTAGGTTCTTCTTACTGGTCAGTGCCAATGAACATGTGTAAAGGAAGATTTAAGATTAGAAGAATAAAAACAGTGGTTTTCTCCCTTAATGGTTTTCCACCTTAAAATATATGTATATTACGTGTTTCTTATGTGATTTGTCTTATGGTTATTTATTTATTGATTTCATGCATGGTATTGTTGATTTATTAAGTATTGTTTAAAAAGGACGTGTTAAAATTTAACTAATAATCGTAATAACTAAAAACATTATTAACTCCCCCCTTAGTATTTCAAATAATTGGTATCAGATCCAAGTTCTTCAGAAATCAATTTGACAACTAGAAGGAGATCCAAGGAATTATGGGAAATAAAAGGAAACATAAGAAGCAAACATCTTAGAAGAAGAAGACACTTTAGTAGGACCGTGACTATGCAAGTAATGTATCAGATGTAGTGGTACTATCATTAGTTGTCGGAAATGGGAAATCAAATGTAGAATAATGCATGGACCATCAAGTTGTCATCATGCTCAATGATGCAAACTATCGAGTATGGAAAGAAATGATGAAATCTAGGTTAATATATTTTGGATCTGATGTTTGGCCTTTACTATGTAATGGACATACTGATGATGATGATGGTTAACGTCCACTGAGACCAAATTGGTCTATTGGACCTATAATTTTCTTTCTTAATTTCTAATTGTCCAGCTCCTCGTCTTTCTTGGAAAGATTGGTGCTGTAGCTTTCTTTTTTTTCTCTACGGTCTTCCAACTTTCTTTATCTTTAATCTCCTTCATCTCTTCTGATTCTTGGGACATTGGTGTCTTAGCTTCGTGATCTATTGAGTTCGTCCTTTTGAAGATAGTCGGAGAAGAATTTTGGTCTAGGAGATATGCTTTGCTATTAAATGAAGATTTATTTTGTGCAGTATTCGAACCCTCATCATTGTTGATGCTTGAGGGGTTGTCGAGTTCATCTTTTGTTGTTGGGTGGGGCTTTCCCCTTGCTTGTCTTGAGAGTTGTTTCTTTCTTGCCTGGTTTCTTGTCATTCAGAGTTTTCTCGAGAGTATTCTTCTTTGATGATAGTGTAGTGTTCATTTTGTGCTCCTTCCCACTGTGTAGATCTGTGATGTTTTTTTCTAGCAGAATTTTTCTAGGAGTCTTTTGGGAAATTTTTGGCTAGGTGGCCTATCTCAAAGCATGATCAGCATCTGAAGAGGACACTTTCATAATCGAGTTTCTGGTTCCACGCACAGTCTTTACTTTAGCTAGGAATCTAGCACTGATGTCCATTTCCACATAGATGCATGCGTAGGTGGTTCTGGCATATTCCTTTGTTTTTGGGAACCTGCAGTAAAATTTCCCAATTGCATTTCCAATGGCTTTTAGCGAAGAGAAATTCCAAAGATGCAAGGGTAGGTTTGGAAATCTCACCCAAACTGGTGCTGAGGTTATGACTATTGTTGAGGGATCAAATGATGGGTTCCATGGCCTCATGAATAGGCCCGATTTTTCCCGAAGCCAAGGGCCGAAATCTAGAATACATTGTCTGCTTTCAAGGTTTTCAAAATGTACTATAAAGAAACCCCTAGTATAGGGGTAGATATTAATTGCATTAGGAATTAGAGGCTTCCATACCTCTGAGATCCAACTGTGGAGAGCTGTCAGCTGCAGCCAAAAACCATTGAATCAATAGATTATGGCATTATCAGAGAACTTCAAAGCCTCATCAAGTGAGGCCTGGACCAACTGGACAGTGGGCGCTAGGGCTTCACTGACGATATGGGCAGGACTTTGCCCCCCGGAGGCAGACGAAACTGAGCTAGCATCTATTTTCGCGAAGCTTGGAGCCATCTGGAGAATGCTCTCCTACTGAGTATAAAAGATTGATGAAGAGAAGCCACAAAAGATTGCCGAAGAGAAGTGAAAAGCCGTAGATCTATAAACTGTAGTAAAGAGAAGAGTCGCAGATCTAAGGCCCAATAGATGAGAAGAGGAGTGAAGAGCCGCAAATCTATATCACGACTTGGTTACAAAGACCTGCAGATCTACAACAACCACAAGATCTACTATTCATATAATAGCCAGCAGGCTTGTCTTGAATTTCTTCTCAATCACATGCAATTGATCAGAACCACGAATTTTCGTTTTTCCATATTATAGCAATTGCTGCATGGACTTGGTTACAAAGAGAATATGTCAAAACTAGTATTCATGATCTTCGCCTAGAGCCATATTCTAGATCTCCGCATATCTTCACATTAAAGAGCCGTAGATGAAGAGCCACAGTAAGAGTCACAGAGGAATCAACAGATCTATGAGCCGCAGAGGAATCGACGGATCTAATATGGTGTATGAATGAAGAGCTGCAGATCTCCATAGATCTAATATGGTGTATTGATGAAGAGATGTAGATCTCCATAGTAAAGAGCTGCAGATGAAGAGCCACAGTAATATAATAGATCTCAGGGGGATCGAATGATGAAGAGCCGCAGATGAAGAGCCGTGGTAAGAGCAGTAGTAAGAGTTGCAGAAAAAAAACATTAGAAAAAAACATATGGTCAAATTCTCTTTTTGTTTCATATTCCACTAGCCTCTCAAACTGGTGTTTCCCTTTCAATTTTCCTAAATGTAATAGCCAATGTATTATTTTCTTGTAAACATATAAGTAGATTTCATCCACGTCTAGTCAAAAACTACAAAAGGATTGTAAGCTTATGAAAGAAATTCTCTATAGTCTAGCTGATTCATAATTTGAGAAGATTATGCATAATGAAACCGCAAATGGTGTATGAGATAAGCTACAAACTGCAAAGGATTCATGGGATAGGATAAAATCCATCCATGAAGGAGATAACTATGAAACAAATGTAGATGCAAAAGAAGTTCAATCACTAGGTAATTTTCTATTTTTGTTGTAAATGTCTAAAGATAGGCCATCTTGCATGTTCCTATTTTGAAAATCATGATAATGATCAAGAGCATAGGAATGAGAAAGAATTCAATGTATATGAAGAAGAAATTTGTAATGCATCAAAAGGTGAGGGTGTACATGTAGAAGAATCAATTTCTTTCATGGCAGGTGGTGTTACAACTTTAGAAGAAGAAAGTTTAGAAAGGGAATTTTATTTTAAAAGGAAACTTGTCCTTACCTTGGAAAAGTTTGGGAGTTTAAAGGAGAAGTTTTAGATATATGAGAATAGGGATCAAGGTGTGGATAAATCAAAGAAGAAATATTGTACTATAAACCCATCTAGAAGAAGTTAAAGGAGCCAATGAAGTAGTGAATGGAAATATTAATTAAATGGAAAGCCATTGCGAGGGACATGAAGTTAAGATCATATCCCTAAGGACTAATATAGAAAAGATAAATGAACAAAATAAGAAGTTACTCTATATATTTGATGAACAAGAATATGGGCTTAAAGAAGAAATTATCAAGTTGAAAACCCAGTTAGAAGAGGAAAGAAGAGTTGAAGAAGTATTAATAAATCAACTAAAATAAAGAGAGGATCACTATGAGAAATTATAAAAAATGTTTTTCACATTAAGAAGTGATTTAAAACAAAAGGTTGAACAATTGAAACTTCAATATAGTTCTAGTATCTCAAATAATTTTCTTAGTTGTCAAAGGTCTTCCTCCATTAAATCAAGTCTTGGTTTTCATGAAATAGATAAGGAAGAATCCAACCCACATATATGTATAGGTAGTCCACAAGGCAATAAGGCAACATTTGAAAATTCTAGTGAAGAAAGAGGCAACAATGAGACATAGAAAGAAAGTAATGGAAATAAGCAACAACACTAGCAGTGAAGGAGAGTGAGTTTTCAAAGAAGATAATTTTGTCCCATGGATGAGTATGGTAGAAATATAAGTTTACAAAGGAGGAAAAACAATTATTTTTCTCATTTGATTTGTGATGTTGAGTGCTTTATCTTCCATAACTTTGGACACATCATAACTGATTATAGAAGTAGAATGTTCAGACCTTACAATTAGGGTCTCTAATAAGCAGCCAAGGAAGAACACTCCCCACAAGAAGATCATCTACTCCCAGGTATAAAATTTTATTTTATGGATATTATTTTTCTTATAATTTATTTGGACATAAGGCCATAGATTGAAAACCATATGGAAATGAAAGGAATATGAGGAAAATATCATATATGTGGAATTGTTTTAGAAGACAAGATTTTCCCCCCTCCTTTGGTCACATAAGATGTTATTATTAAAATAATCTTGGACACATGGAAAATTATTGTAGGAATAAGTTAAAAAATATAAATAACCTACTTATAACAAACAATTTAATGAGAATTCAAAAGAAGATCCATTTAACAAAGTTCAACATATTAGAGCATGGAAGAGAAAGGAAGAGAAGCAACAAACATATAATATTTCTCTATATGCTTAGGATGAGGACAAATCCCAGTGAATAGATAGTGGATTCTCTAATCATATGACTGGTGATAAGATAAAATTCCTCTCTTTGAGGAAAAACACAAGTAACAATGTTGTTCTAGGAGACAATTAATTAGCCAAAGTAATAGGAAAAGGTAAATTCAACCTTGAAAGTAACAATATATAAGAAGTCAATGTTATACTTATTGAAGGGCTATATAACAATAACCTGAGTGTAGGAAAAATTGTTGATAGAGGACATGAAGTCATAATCAATTCAAGATGATGCAAGATTATGGAAGCAGACACTGAAAAGTTAATAAAAAAAGGAATCAAAACTCTAGACAATGTATATGTGTTGAAAAGAAGTAACAGAAAAAAATAAGAGATTGAAGGAAATCACTTCTTCATATTTTGAATAAAATAAGTAGGGCCCTTTTGTAGTCCATTAGTGCCTAGTATAGACACAAGGAGTACTACAAAATATAGATAGAATAAATATTGACATAGTCTTCGGGGGATCATAACATAACTTCTCAAGGAAGAGAATAATTGTTGAAAATAAAGTTGTTGTAGCAAAATAATGTCTGCACAAGAGTCCAACTGTTTATTCAAATCCACAGGAATAGCTCATAACATGAAGCATGAAGAATAGTCCATATTCTTAGGGGGGCATACCCAACATTGAATGGATCAACAATTGTTGGCATTGTTTGACATTGATGTCACATTGGTTTGTAGGAGCTACAAGAGTTAGGTGTAAGATTTTTGGTCTTTAATGATTGGTTTGCAAGGGTGTCACATGCTTAGGGGGAGCAAGTGTTTTGATTGGAAAACCATTAGAAGTAGATGCTAGAACCAAAAGCATTAGTAGTAGAATGATTTTATAGATAGCCTTTGTACTTACAGGTAACACAATATCTCAATATTGTTTCGCTTTTGCATTGATGTTAAAGGGGGAGAGAGACATCGACCACAAGACAGGTTGTAGTAGGTTATTTCCATCAATGCCAAAGGGAGATATTATAGGCATAATGTTGGTATTGATGTCAATAGTAGTAGTTGCATGGCTAGACTTGATACTATGTTGAGTGATGAATCTAATGTTTGAATACATTGAGTGATGAATCTAATGCTTCAGTAATGAACTTGAAGTTTCTAATTAAGGCTATTGATAATTCGCATTATATTAGCATTGATTTCAATAGTGGCATGGATCTATAATTATACTATCATAGATCTTCGAAATTCTTGGTTGGTGATAGCATGAGTGAATGACCTGACAAAATTTTTGAGTTTAGGCAACAAACATTGATTAACCAAGGCAAACATATATCCACAACCTAGATTTCTAGTTCATAAATTGTGTCTGTAATCACAATTCTCCATTCATAATCCAAATATGCATTTCCAGGTCTAGAAAAACAATATGCCCTACTCCAAAAACCATGGTTTTTCTCTGCTTATATTTCACGATGGTTTCATGGATTACAATAAACTTACTTTCCATGAAATTTACCCTAGTACATGCCCATGGTATTTTTGGGTCGGCCTTGTTTTGGTTAATAACTAGTAAGAACTTATAAATACTACATCAAAATCACACTTGAATAATCGATGATATTGGGATCAATCATGCAAGTAATTTTGTGATCCATCATGATCTTATGGTGTTGGTGCATTTTGGAATCAATTTTTCATTTTATGTAACGATTAGGTATAGGTACGAGAGTGTGATCCTATATGCAACCAAGATTTCTAAATTAATGTATATGTCGAGCGATGTGTAAATATCAAGCAATGTGTAAAGGCATGTTTTAGTACAAAGATAAAGCATCCTATAGTATATAATTATGAGAGGTGATTTGAATGGTGATCAAGAGAGATTGGGTGTAATTAAATTTGAAGATGCAAGTGAAATCACGTGCATGTTCTGAAGTCTCATATGGCCATTGACATGTGAAGTAATGATTAAAGGTGTTTTTATTTTGTGGTGTGCTAAGATTGATGAGGAAGACCATTATTTTCCTATGTTATTTTAAGGTTTCCTGCTCACATGGTTTAATTCTTGTTCTCCAAGTTCAGTTCTAGATCAAGTGTTTAAAGGTTATCATACTTCTAGTTGTCTTGGCATAGATTGAGCACATGGGTTGTTAATATCAAAGGCTTGAGATGGTTTTGTGTTTCTCCATTCATGCCTGGGTCATTATGAAGTAACATGAATCATTAGTTAAAGGTATGTTTAAACTATTTCCTTGTAAGTAAGAAGTTGTTCTAGAGATCTTTGTGTTTGACAATGAGGATAGGGGTCAACCTTATACAAAGGTGGCACAATTGCACTTTCATTCACATATATATATCATTGTTTATATTGTGATGAGGAGTGTAAGGATGTTTGAATCAACTCTTGTTAGTAGCCTCAACGTTAGAAATAATGTCTTCATTTCATTATGTGATTTTTTTATAATTTTTTGGTGATATTACTTTTTGATATGGTGGACCATTTCTCCTTGCATATATGAAATTTTGTTTGAATTATTCCTAGGAAACTAATTGCCCTTGCACCAATAATCTTGTATATGTCCATTGACTTCATGGCAATATCTACCTTCCTCTTTAGGATGGTTATCTTAAAAATGGAGAAGGATTTCCATATGTATCCTAGATAATTCATGGATTTTACTTGTCACAAGATCAATTCTAAATTCTTTGTTATCACAAAGATCATGAGTGCTATAAGTAGGAGACTCTTGAAATGAAAGGTATTGAATAGTCTGTATATCAACCTATCGATATGAATATGCTCCAAAAAGACAATTGTACATTCCCTTGATCTCATTATAAACATGAAACAAAGCAACTATTATTCTACTTCAATAAAGTCTGGTCTTTGGATTATGACTCATTTGACAATTTGGATTATGCTTCAGTTGTGTGCAAATGTGACTATACTTGAAACTAAAAATTAAGAAATGTGTTCGTATGTGAGATGTATCATGATTTACAAGTATATGAGGTGGTAGTAATATTGTTAAAAATGTGTCGGAAGTGAATATGATACATGTTGATTTTGTGTGACAAGTCATGGGATTCGAACATAGATCTGATATTGACATTTTGCAGTGGTAGCATTGTTTTTTTCCCTTATAGAGTTTTAGATTCAATAAATTAAGGTAGAATATGTTGGAGGTGAGTGATAAATGGAGATGTGTATTGTTTGTTGAAGAAAAGAGATCTTGATATACAAGTTTTTGAAAATTTTCAATCATTGTGAGTTGAGTGGATGCCAAACACTGTTTCCCAGTATAATAGTTTTAAAATATGTTCAACTCTTATTATCTATTTTTTGATTATAGGAATAATTCAAGAAGGCTTTGAAATGTGAGCCTATTCCCTTAGAGGAAGATTTTCCCCCCATATCATGGTGTGGTTGGTACATATTACCACCTCCACCTTGAGGTTTTTCCATTGTTGGCAGTGAAATGAATAATAAAAGGAGCAACAATGCCCACGCCATCACCTAAAATTTCTTGATTTCTTGATTTTGGTGATCAAAACCTTCACACAACATTGCAAAATGTTGCTTTTTGTCACAACTGTTGCAATGTTTGTATGTACGTCTGTGGTAATATCATATTGAGAGTTCGTTTTTCTCTCTTTCATTTGAACAATAAATAGACCTGTGTGAATTTATAAGTTGTGAGAATTGTCATTAATTCTCACCGTGCCCTGCACCAAATTTGGCAATATTTATGATATTTATACATAATTTACCTTATCATTTTAATAATTAAACACCAAATAAAATTAATTATTTCTTTAGTCAAATATCTATTTAGACAACACCATAATATTTAGTACATGATAGTTTTTTTTTTTAATAGCTTAAAACCATAATCAAAGTGGGTGACTATTAAAAAATTATATTATTTTAATAATCATTTTATAAATGAAATGAAAAGTGGGTGGTTAGGTTAAAATATTTGAGTTCAATTATTAATAATAAGAATGATTGGATTGAATTATGTTTCAAATAATTTGGATTTGGTAAGTTAATTTTTTTTCATTAGTATTATTAATTGGGGAATTAAGTTTAATAATTAGTAAATTAAAAGTTATAGTTGTTATAAAGGGTGAGTTAAGTTGTTATAAATTAGTGTTTTTCTTTTCTTTTTAATTACTTTTTTTTTTCAATCTTTTTCTCAAGTTTTGTATAGTCATCATTAATCCAATTGTTCCCTTACTACAATTAGATTCATAAAAGCATATTTCAATACATTTTAATCTACTTCCTTCTCCACCATATATTTTTTTCTTTCTCGTCAACTTATTTGGCCTAGCTTACATGAAGCTAAGGGATGGATTTATAAGTTCTACTCATTCAAGAGGAGGATTTTATGTCTTTGTTATTGGAGGAAGATGTAGAAGGGTTTCTCATGGAGAATTAAATGTAGGAAATTCCATAATATATATCAACATTAAATAAGCATGCCCATGCCAATGTACACTTCAAAGGACCAATTTTTTGGTAAAAATTTGCATGTATATTATCGTTACTTATGTTTCCATAAATTAAAAAACGACGCACAAAAGGCACATGCTCATGAAAATAACCAACAAACCATAAGATCACAATGGAGAAGAAAATTTAGATGAAATGGAGAACAATCATCTTTAATAATATTCACCAACTAATTTCAAATGTTAAACATTCCACTTAACATTATGACTTTTTTTCACATTCATTCTTTGAATAATAAGCCGCCCCTTAGCTTAGACTATGATTCCTCAATGATGGGTGCATAGGCAAAATTTTTCGCTAACATTGAGTTAGCTCACAAGCTATCTCTATTCACACAATCACATTGTAATCATAGCTATAAAAGTTTACTCAACCAACCCAATAGCAATGCAAACTCCCAACTCTCTTTCCCCTTTAGCTTGCACAACCCAAGGAAATGAATCCCTTTTATGCACTAGAGTCCCTTATGCTATTCCTTTTCCATCTAGTGTTATAGTGGTACTAATCAAGAAATCTCAATGCTAAAAGATCCAAATAATCTCATCCATGGATAGTTTCATCAGAAAGGTCAATTCATTCATGCACTTAGGCATCTTCCATATGTTGGAATAATAATAATGTTTGACACAAAATCACTAACAATGATTCAATTTTGTAGAAATCCACTTCTCTTCAAGAAGTAAGAACACAAAAAGTTAATGCAAATGATGAAGGAATGAACCCCCAACACCCAAAAAAGTAAGGCTAAATATGTATTCTTTCAAAGTGCTAAATGACCTCTCCAAGAAGATCACATAACCAAATTTTTCATTAATGTCAAAGATGTGTATAGTAAAATATAAATAAAGTGGTATAGACTCTTTAACTACCCACTTATAACTATTTTCCTTGTTTATATATAGCCCTTGATGTATTTTATTAATAATAGTTGAAATTATTATATTGATAAGAACTTTGTCCTCTCATCAGGTACAAAAGAACATTATTAGACTAGGGATTGAAACCTAGGGAATTACATTCCTCATCCCCTTATTTCTAGACCATCCTTAGTGCTCAACACCATACATGTGTGCATATATAAAACTTACAATTAAAAATACAAAAATAAATTTGGGTTTTCTTCTCACAAACCTTCTTCAAGATCCCATGTTCCTTCTTTAGGGTTGCAGCACATACACTAGATCATGACCCACCCTATGTATTTGTTCCAAAGCATCACGAACTTCTCATATAGTATATGCACTGGTTGTACCAAAATGTCTTCTAAATCCACTTAATTTAATTCTAGTTAATGACATGGTTAGGATCATAAACATAAATTTTCAATAGAGAAACATGAAACATATTACGCACTTTCAAGGAAGCAGATAATGCAAGCATGTATGCCATTAGTCATAGGAATTTATGTTATAAAAATCACTTGCATTATGAAATCCAAAAACAGATCCAGTGTTGTCATTGTACGTGTTTTAGATAGCCTTAGAAGACCAAGAGAGAGGGCTAGTGCTATCATTAAGAGCACCATATGCAATGTGAAAATATGATGTAGGTTGTGAATGGTAGTCATAAAAGATGATGCAACAATTTAAACAAATGTATTCTCTTCTCATTGAATTATTCAATTGTCGAAGAAAATTGCAATGGTAGACCGCAAGAATGTAGTTAAGGGCCTAGGCACATCTGCCACATTCACATTGTTGTTTTCTCCTAGATAGGAAGACTCTGCTTCGTCACCATAGATGATGAGAACCTGAACAACATCTCTAGTTCATGGATCCAACGAGATGAGAACAAAGGAGGTAGGGCTCCGATATTTGAATGGTCATGACCCCTAGATGATGCCCAATAGAATACAATTTGTGGTGTTTGTAGAAATTTAAATCAAATTGCAGAAATTGATTATGATTATGTCATTGAAATCAATGAGCTACATCAAGTGCTCATCAGAATTGTTGTTATAGTTGATGAAGTCAATCCAACATTCCTGTGCTATTATAATTTCATTATTCTTTCATTTCCAAAACATGATAGGAAAACACATGTTGGTTGATGGGTCGCAGATGATGGAAGAGGACACATTGGATGATGGGTTAAAGATGATTGGAAAATGCATGTTGGATGAGTGGAAGATGATCATGTTGCATGGCAGGACCACGTGCATTATGGAGACGCTTGAGTTGTCCATCATATTTCCAACTCCACCTTGAGTTTCTACTACTGCGAGCACTACAAAGAAGAAAAATTGTAACAATCCCACACCATCTGGTAAACCTAGTACACCCTTTATTGATTCTCATTTCAAGAAACCCAAACCTTCTTTATTTCTTGATTTTTATCACAATTATGGTGCCTAAATTCAAGTGATCTTTATATGCCCAAATCTTGATTTATGTCACAAATAATTCTTGTTATTGTGTTTTCTTCTCGAATGTGTACGAAAAGAAACCACTTTAGGTTGTGGATGACAAACAACCCTAACAATGAAAATGGTTGTTAAACATTGTAGATCTATAGAAAATGATAGAAACAAAACCTACCAAAGCCCTAATCTATGCCACAATCATAGTTAAATAGAAAATTGAATAATAAAATAAGTGCAAGTAACTCCAGTAATCCAATGGAAACCAGATATATAAAGAATATATTTTATTAAACAACACCTGTGAAGGGAACAAATAGTTTACCAGTCCTCCTCTATGGGATGGGTTCTTGGCTATCCTCAAATGTCTTCAGCTTTTGTAGAGTCTCTCTCCTCTATAATGTGTAAAACCCAACAAATAAAATGTTTAAGCTCGGTGGGAACTCAAATGGAAAAGAAAAATGGTGTTCGACAGTGATAATAATCAGAGTTACAACAATGAGTGCAACAATGAAAATAACTGAAAGTGAAGAATGAATGGAAAATCCTTCTATTTATAAAAAGAATATTAGGTTAACCTCGAATAATGAGCAATAATAAAATATTATTAAACCCATTCTAGAATTAAACATTTGGAATATTTTATTATATTTGGTTAGAGGGAAAAGTATTTAAAGTTATATTTAGAAATAATAAATAAATAAATGATTTATTTATCATCTCAAGAAATATGGTTAGGGAATAATAAAAAAAAATGATTTATTTGTCATCTCAAGAAATATGGTTAAGGAATAATAAACAAATAATGATTTATTTAATTATTCCTAAGGGATTCGGTGAAACTTGAAAAGGAATAATAGCTAATTAGTGATTAATTAATTATTCTTAGAGAAAAATAAGATAATTAATTACTTATCTATTTATTTCTCATAATTGGGTCAAATGTGACAAGGAATATTAATTAAATAATGGTTTAATTAATTATTCCTAGAAGATAATTAAATAAATAGTAATTTATTTAATTATTCTTCATGGGTTTAATTATAAATGACTTAAAAAATGTGGTTTATTAAGTATTTCTCACAGTGAAAGAAATTTCTCTATGGTAAAATTGGCCCTACATGGTGTACTTCGATCCATCTAGTAAATTATGGCAAGATGATATTTTTTTTTTGTGATAACAAACTGCCCCCCAACATACGAGTGTTAGGGGCAAAACGTATGACCGAAGTATGTTGTAAGGACACAATCACTAGACAACGAAGTGGAGAGAGAGAGAGAGAGACTAATGGAGCTGAAGTGAAAGAGGATAGTGATAGAGGGGGCGATACTAATGTAAGTCTCCTTTTATGTTGTGTTACCAGATCTTAGGGAGGTGGGGGAGGCATACCTATACTCGTCGAGATAACTTAGTATGAAAATAATGATGCACCCAGAAACATGAAATTGAGCAATAAATTACATGTTGAATGGTACATGACATGCTGGCATAAATGAGCCAGAAAATAATACAATATGCCCCATATACGTAACACGCCTGGAAAAAACATGAGCCAGGATTGAATACAGTAACATTTGAGTACATGAGATATAATGTCCCTTCCCCCGAAAATTGGGTGGGAGGGGGGGAAAAACGACCAAAGAAGCCCTGTTGAATAGGGAAGGGCACTACAAATTGAATGGATCATCTGAAGGAGACATGCATGCTATGAATGTTGCAAGCGGCAGGAACTAAACCCATCAAATTTGTAGAACTACATCCGAGGTTATAGAATAATATGAAGGCATTTGGGCATGTGGGGAGCTACCTAAAGGGCCACCCCCTCATGAGGTCTGAAACATCTTGTTAGGTAAACTTGACTTGGGATTGAATCAAAGTTGACCAGGTTAAATAGTGATGGTTTTGGGGCACATGGTATTGTGCACCCATAGTATTCTGTCCGTGGTATTATATGTAATGGAACTTATAAAAGGTTGGAAGGACTTTATTGTGATGTAGGCCTGGAGGTGAGCGATGAAGGCTCACTTGGTCGGATTGGCCTAGGTTTTGGCCAACGCTAATGAGATATCATTAGGTTGGGTTTTTCCCCAGATTTTAGATTTTCCCGAATAAACATGTTTCTTTATGTGATTATGTTTGTTGCTAGTTATTTTTCATCTCAGTAAATCTCAATATTAATTTATGTTCTCTGAATAACTTCTTAACACATCTCACACACACCTGGGAATCACTGGTACAATTGGATGCATCACTGGACCATCAAGTGTATGAATCAAGAACAACAAACGACCAAGTCAAATGGAAATGATGAATCCATTTTCTTGATCCAAGGCACCGAACAAGAGTGGAAGACGGAACCAAGGTACACTACCCTCTAGGTCGTTGTTCTTGAATAAATGTGCTAATGCCGACGGAATAGGACTGCCATAGGTGAGGCAATGAGGATCCTCAACTAAGGCACGAGGAAAAATAGTAATGTGATTGATGGAATGACACTAGGGTAAATGGGGAAGATGGGACTGAGGGACAAACAAACGAATTCCCTTGTGAGAGCATACAATGCATGGTTGACCTGGCAGTGATTGACTCAACTCTATAAGGGATGGGGGATAGTATGACTAAAGGAAAAATTGGGCAACACGGGATGAATGGTATGAAAATATGGATGGAATATTGTGAAATGATATAATGGGATGTGAAACAGACTCCATGGATGTAAAGAGGACTCTTCGCGGATGCTCTGAACAAGGGTGACACAATGATGCTGCCACATAGAATAGGCCTGGTGGGGACCATGAAAACATGAGAAAATGATGGTTTCTCATGATGAAAATTGACACATGAGATGACAAGCACCAACGGAAGGTGGTCCCCAAATTACAAGCACCACTTATGAAGAAATTTGATTTTGAGAGGCAACGAAGTGACCCTTCTTGGAAAAATGGCTTCTTGGTGAAGTGTCAAATCATCAACAACTAAGAAAACCCATTATAGTACTCAATGAAAGCTTTCTAATGGTTTTGATGCTTCATCAAACTAAGCTACAGTTTGGTCGCAATGGGTGACAGAAAAACTTGGTTTTTCTTATCAAAGGGCATTTTCCCTCCAATTTGAGAGGAGAAGGCCATAAATTTTGTGGAGATCCTAGCGGATAAACTGACCATAGGAATCAAGATCTGCAACTTTTAGGCAAGTGGGCTTACTTATCTAAATATGGCCTTAATGCTTCTTGGAACGATGGTTCTTGGTGAAGAATTAAGGGAAGAGGAAAATAAGAATGAACTACTAGATGAGGTCTAGAATCATCCTCACCCACTAAGTCAAACATGGGGACTACGTGGACATAGATTAAAATATTTGTAGATATGGTATCAAATGTCTACGATATGTGATGTGAATATGGCTCATCAGAGAGGCTGGTAGGACAAACTATCTAAGGAATGGGAGGATAATCGAGCATACCTAGATCCAATGGGATATAGGCCGAGACTTATGTTAATCAATTGAGAAGACGGCTAGGGGAAAACCATCATGCCCCCAAGAATGGGATACTGCACACAAACATATGTGATGGAGGGGACTTATCTAGTATGCAAAGGTGGGAATGATGCCCCCTAGCAAGAGGAGTTTGCGGAGCACCATTGTGTTCTAAGTGCTCAAAAAAGGGATTCAAGCATCTCAGCCCAACTTGGCATGAGGTCCTCCAAAGGATGATAAGGAGATTTAGGGGCCTATGTGCCTCGCAATATGCTATGGGTGTACTAAATTTATTTAGAGTGGTGGACTCCAAATATGCAAGGAATTAATCACGATGGTGCATATCGTCCCAAGGATAATCAAGGATAGTCAGGGCTTCCATGATGACCTCATCAGAATGGAATATGGGGCGATGGTAGGAAGATTGACTACATGATGAGGTGGCGGGATCTAGTGCATCATCCTAAGAAAGAAGGTTCACATACGCGTCGTCTGGAATGGTTGATGACGGGATAGTAGATGAAAAAGCTATCGATGTTGAGACATGGGCTTCTGACAAAGGAAGTTTGATAGAAACACGCGCAGAAACCTCAGAGAGGTTTTCTTGCGAGGAAATCAAGGATGATGAAAGGTAAAGGATATGGCCCATGGAGTCCGTCATATCGACATTGAGGGGAGGGATCACAATGGTGGGACCAAAGTCTCCCTGTTTTCGTCTACTAGTGGTACCATAATCCACAGGTAGAGGAGTTGGTGACTCACTATGAGTGGCCTCGTATTCGAAAAGTGCTTGAAGGAAATCATGAAATTCGTCGAGATGAGGGAAACAATGGGAATAGTGGCCATAATGCTCACACAAGGCACAAGGGTGATTTGTGCTTAACATCTTGAGTTTCTTGGCTGGTCCTAGTAAGGTAACTTGGACCTCATGGATCTTTGACTTAGGGAACGTTTCATGAACTAAAGGTTTGAGATGAGAAAGCTTAAGACAATTATTGGTGGAATGCCCAATAACCTCACACACAGTGCATGGAGGTGTAGTCCTTGGAGCTTTGGGAGCTGGAGGTGCTTTGGGAGCCTTGTCCTTAGGTTCCTTTTTCTTGGTGTTGCTCCCCTGTCCAGATGCTTTCGCAATAGGAGTGGGTTCCCGTTGAGGTGGCAATGGAACTAGAGTAGTGGCAGGGTTCGTAAGGACCAATTAAACCAGGGTCAAAGCATGATATGGTCTAGGTTGACCAGGTGGAGTGCTCATAGGAGGATCAATGTACCACATTGGGATCCCCAAAGTCATATGAGGGAGGACCAATGAATCCATGACAGGGACAACACATATTCCCGAAGGAGGAAAAAATAAAGGTATATGTCCTGCAGGGTAATGTCTCGATGGAACATCTCTTGGATGGTTGAGACCTAGAGGAATAGTTCCTAGTGGGAATAATGAGGAGGCACCCATAAAAGGAGGAGGTCTTGGGGGGTGGATCTGGATGGCTTAGTTGAAATGGCAACAGAAGGGTGCTGAGGAGATGGATGTTGATCAGATGTACCAAAATATTTTTTAGCAGTCTGTGACGCCTGTAACATGCAACCACTCAAAGATCTAGGCTTAGAGATAGGAGGGGGAGGACCAGGGAAAGCATCTAATAATGAGGAATCATTTTAGACTCCAGGTGAAACACTGATGAGAGGGTTAGAGGAATTCTTTTCAGACATCAATGAGATAATGGACTCATTAGAGGTCAAGGATTTCATATCGTAGTATGTCAACTGATCGATGGTGATGATATTACCTTCGTGGGGGAAGCACATATTGCAGAAAACCACAGATGCGATGGATGACATGGCATAACTATAAGTATGAACCAAGAGAATGTTGTAATATAGAGGGGAATCAATAACCTCAATTTCGAAATGAATAGTCTTGCCCACAAGAGTCACTAGACAATTGTGATACATGTTGAGAGGTTGGGAGGAGTGACCATCCCAAGCACACAAAGTGATGGTGGATGGGGACAGCTCAGGTGACTTGAGTTTATTCCAAACAATAGCAGACATCACATAGGTGGATGCATATTTGTCAACAATGCATCGAGAGATTATGGAATTATGGACTCAAACTGGTATATGGAAAGCCACAGATAGAGGTAATGGAGGATGTTTTGTCATATCAATGGGAAAGACAATTAAACGATCATCTAAAGGATCTACTGTGCCCAAAGAAGTTAATAGATCTTTCTTTTGAGATGGGCATGACTGGAGGACTTCCAACATTGACATGGCAACAAGTGATTGTCCTAAGTCATCTACTGTAATGTATGTATGGGCATCTCCGTTAGAAGCTGCGTTATAGTGTAATGGTCCCTTGGGGATCTTAGGAATTGACTTAACTTTACATTGATGGATATGTAGCAGACCATTTGGTGTCATGAGAGGCTCAGTAGATTCTTTGGTTTTAGACTGAGTGGTAGACGAAGTTGATGGCTTGTCCTATTGATGCGACCAAGTTTGAAAGTTGACATTAGATGTATTGACCTTGTCAGAATTCATTATAAGGATCTGGTATTCAACAGGACTAGAAGATTGGGGAAGGTGGGTTGCTTGACCTTACTGAGGTTGAGAAGCAACACATCCTTGCTAAGGGAAAGGATTTGTGAGCACGGCCGATTGAGATGGCATAGGATTTTGAGGCTATTGTTGCATGGGAAATTGACCTCTAGAAGTTGCTTAGGCTTCCCACATTTGGCGCATCTGGGGTAAGAGGGGACACTCATGAGTATAATGGCCATGTGCACCACAACATGCACAAGGCTTGTGTGTACGAATAGCCTGGTTCTGCTTGGGTTGGTTTCCCTGTTGCTGGTTGTTGGTGTTAGGCTGGATTCCCTTGGGTTCAGTAGGTTGATTACCTTGGTTACCTTTGTTACCTTTCCCCCTTATTCTTTTTCTTTGAATTTTGGGCATTGGTCACACTCTGTTGTGAAAACACTTGACCCTAGGGGGCCAATGGCTAATGGGGTTGAGGATGCATGGGAGGCTGTGACACTAATGCTTGAGGGGCTGGAGCACTCGGTGGTGCATAGGTATAAGATGGTGAAGGGGCAACAGTTTGGTAGACAGATTGAGCACTAGCTCGCCCTAACATATGCTGATGTGGTTGGGTAAATGCATAAGATGTGCTTTGTCCTGAATACACATTGCTAGCAGGAGGGGCATAAGTGTTAGAGGAATAGATGCCCCCTACGGATAGTCATAACTCTGCTGAGTATATGGTGAAGGATGTGAAATAGCTCCAACGATACCATCAACAACATGAGATGCCCCCAGTGCATTGGCACCACTAGGATGGGGGAGGTCTGTTATAACGGTATAGACATAACTAGATTGGGCATAAATCAAGTCATATCTCAGAGCAGTCTAGAGAGTCTCTTCCTCTGTCTAAGGAAAATGAGATGTGACATCTTTGGAAATAGGCTCTAAAAGAGTCCTAAGGAACCAATCAAGGTAGACACGATCTTCGAAGGGTGGAGCACGACACATGCTCCTCCGTCTACGCCATTCCTAGACATGATTGGAAAGACGGGTGGCAAAGGACTAATGGAATATGGTCAAGAGCTCCATACCAGTATTGTATCAGAGAGGTATTTGAAAATATGAGAGGAATGCTTTAGAAAGTGTTGCGAAAATGGAATGAGAGGTGATGAGCTGGTCAACATACCACTTCGTGGCATCTACAGTGAGCATGCATTGGAATAACCAAAGATGAATGGAATCATCGGTGATGGAATTGGATGAACACCACATATGGAAGGAGTGGATGTTATTGGTAGGGTCCTCTCCAGAACTACCCTCAAACTTGGGAATGTCAGATGGAAGCTTAGTCGGCATAGTTTTCCAACTATCATCATGGTGTGGAGGGTCATTGATCAACTGGCTAAAATCTGGGAGGCTTAACCCAACCATGAAAGGTAGCATGGGATTTACTAGAATGGTTCCTGAGACGGTTCCGCTAGATGTGACCAGGGGGTAGAACCAGAGTCAACACCGGGTTGGTTTCCTACACCTATACTAGGTCCTGACATAATGATAATATATGGTGAAGGAGGCTCGGAATCAGATGAGAAATCCGATGAACCAGAAGAGGAGTCAGTATGGGGACTTGGGGGACTATGAACTCAAATCATATGGGGGGGAGTAATATGCCCAAGAGGAAACTGGGGATGAAGGCATAAGAGTCTCCACAAAAAACGTAGTGGTGAAGCATTGGTTGTAAGACGCAAGTGACTTGGAAATGGTGAAGGGAGATCAACAAGATGTTTTTGTCTTTGTGTGGGGAGATAAATTAATTAAGTTAAGTCTTGGCTTGGAGGTATAAACCAAGCATCCTTCGCTTAAGGTGTGCTTGTGTGTGTAAGTGCGTTTATTAATTAAGCCCAGATCATGTTTGAAAAGAAATAAAAATATTGTTGAAATTAACTAAAATTAAAAACAAAAAATGAACAACAATTCAACTTTCTAAACCCCACCCAAGCTGGGTTTGCAAATATTGTGCTGGTTGGTGGTGAAAATCCATTGAAAACAAATGTAAAAGAACAAGATATCTAAGTGTTGGTGTGACTGGGATCAAATAACACTATGCTACTAGAATGTGGTACAGCAACAACAAAAAATGAGGGGGGGAAATAACTACAAAAAGATAAGGAGATGTGTGTGAAACCTAGGGAAATCAATGGGACCCTAAGGAAAATGACCAAAAAAGGTTTAAGATGAAAATTTGGATGGAAACAACCAATCTTTGAAGATCTGAAACAGGAAGGTACAGATATGGAAAATATGGCTGAAAGCTCTGTAAAAAACTGAGACTTCTTACTCATCTAAACTCCTCTTATAAAGGTGGAAGCGTACTAGAAGCCCTAAGGGGATAAATTCCACTTCAACGAGTGAAACATAGTAGATCAAGACCTAAGTGGGCTAAGATAGTTGTCAACTAACCCAACAGACAGCTCTTGGAAAAACCCAAAATAGATCAGAAAAAATCCCATAAAACCTAAAATCGCAGGGACTTACCTCATTCCTGGGATATCGCAATTTTTGGGCTAGAAAGTATGCTTTAGACCTCCATATCACACTTTTGGGGCAGAAAAAGTGTGATTTATACTCCTTGATTGTTGGTCAGTAAGTCTCAAAAAAATTTGTTGTTTCTGTCGCAGCTGGTTCCTATGACCTGCGGAAAAGACTAGAAAACTTGTGGAAGTTAGAAATTTGACTGATCTAGGGTTATAATGCTAGTAAACAACATTAAGAGACTAAAAAAGAAAAAACCTAAGCTGAAAACTCAAGGTCACCCAGGTTTTCAGATCAAAATTAAAAATGTAGTGGAGTCACCAAATTGTTATTGTGTTTTCTTCTCGAACGTGTATGAGAACAAACCACTTTAGGTTGTGGATGACAAACAACCCTAACAATGAAAATGGATGCTAAACATTATAAATCTATAGGAAATGATAGAAACAAAGCCTTCCAAAGCCCTGATCTATGCCACAATCATAGTTAAACAACAAAATGGAATAGTAAAATAAGCGCAAGTAACTCCAATAATCCAATGGAAACCATATATATAAAGAATATATTGAACAACACCTGTGAAGGGAACAAATAATGTTACCAGTCCCCCTCTACGGGATGGGTTCTTGGCTATCCTCAAATGTCTTCAACTTTTGTAGAGTCTCTCTCCTCTACAATGTATAAAACTCAACAGATAAAATGTTTGAGCTCAGTGAGAATTCGAATGGAAAATACAAATGGTGTGCGACAATGATAATAATAAGAGTTACAACAGTGAGTGCAACAATAAAAATAATCGAAAGTGAAGAATGAATGGAAAACCCTTCTATTTATAACAAAATATTAGGTTAACCTCGAATAATGAACAATAATAAAATATTATTAACCCCATTCCAAAATTAACCATTTGGAATATTTTATTATATTTGGTTAGAGGGAAAAAATATTTAAACTTTTATTTAGAAATAATAAATAAATAAATGATTTATTTATCATCTCAAGAAATATGGTTAAGGAATAATAAACAAATAATGATTTATTTAATTAATCCTAAGGGATTTGGTCAAACTTGACAAAGAATAATAACTAATTAACGATTAATTAATTATTCCTAGAGAAAAAATAAGATAACTATTGATTTATCTATGTATTTCTCATAATTGGGTCAAATGTGACAAGGAATATTAATTAAACAGTGGTTTTTATAATTATTCCTAGAAGATAATTAAATAAATAGTGATTTATTAATTATTCTTCATGGGTTTAATTATAAATGACTTAACAAATGTGGTTTATTAAGTAATTTCTCATAGTAAAAAGAAAATTACTATGGTAAAATTGGCCCTACATGGTGTACTTCGATCCATCTAGTAAATTATGGCTAGATGATTAACTTTTTGTGATAACAATTCTAGTGATCAACACCATAACAAACTAACCATTGCAATGTGTGTAGTGTATGTACACAATACCAGAAGGAGTTCTCTTCTTTATCTATCTATTAAACAATAAAAATTGAACACGCAAGGCTGAGACTGAGAGAATTGATAACTTGTAACAGTACATCCCCAGTTATTGTCACATTTATAGCTCCCATACAAAATATTACAGACATAACTAGACAAGAATCTGTTTCTTAAGACTCTATACTATAATCTGGAACCGATTAATATATTTCCATTTGGAATTGAATTATTTCCATGCCAAAAATCTAATACATATGTAATTAATTGAAAATGCATATGCATATGGAAGCTTACAATTACAAATAAATCATTGAATAACAAAACAACCACAACTAAGAGTCAGATCCAATAAAATCACCAGCATCATTCTAAGTTTTTTAGAAACTTTTAGAAATTCGAGAGCAACAACACGTCTTGTAATTAAAATCACCATCCTTCTAGACATTTTATATATTCTTAGAAAAGGCAGAGTGAGTCTCGTCATTAAAATCAACATCATTATAAGTTTATCATGAAAAGCCACATCCAAAATGAGTCTTGTCATTAAAATCAGCATCCTTCTAAGTCTTTTAGATACCTTTAAAAAAGTCATAGCCATAGCCATACTTGTCATTAAACTAACCATCATTGTACGTCTCTTAGATACAGTTAGAAAAGTTAGGGTTATTCCCAAAGCTAGCTTGGCCATTAAAATCATCATCATTCTAAGTCTATATACAAAATACAAAGCTCTCTTTGTCTTTAAAATACTGTCATTCTTAGTCTATAAAAAAATCCAAAGCTAAATCTAAAACCCATGTTGTCTTTTAAATCACCATAATTAGAAGTCTATATAAAAAAACCCAGAGCAAGAGCTAGAGCTCATCTTGTGTTTAAAATCACCATCATTTCAAATCTTGTGGATACCCCTTGAATAGCCACAACCATGCCCAATGTTGTTAGTAACATTATAATTATAAGTCTTTCAAAAAATCTTAAAAATGAAACTCAGAGAAAAGCTAGAGCTAAATACAACCCTGTCATTAAAATCAAGGTGATTGTAAGTCTTTTAGTTACCCTTGAAAAAGGCAAAACAAAAACCAAAACCAATGTGGTCATTAAAATCACTATCATTAAGCGTCTTTTACATAGCCTTAAAAAATCCAAAGAAAGAATGAGAACTAGAGCCAAGATCATTTATGTCATAAAAATCACCTTCATTATAAAATCCATAACCATATCCATTGCGGCCTGCTATCACTCAGGTTTTCCCAAAAGTTGTAAGAAAGGGAAAGGAGGTCGAGATAACCACAAACCAATCTTTTAGATGCAGATCCTAGCCAATCTGCATCCAGAGATGGCTCTCTCTTTAAGTTTTAGCTTTGTTTTTTCAAGATATTAGGCTAGTTGTGAAGTTTAAGAGTTTGTTTGAATTTGGGTGGTGAGATTCAATAGCAAAGGGATAAGACTCAGTAGTTTAGGCCATTGGGCTAATGGAGTCAAGTAAGATTGGCTTTACTGGATTTGGGTTTCTGAACAAAAGATGGTTTCACAGAGCAAGGTGGTCAAACAGGGAACAAATAAAGACTTTGAATAGATGGAATGGGTTTCAAAATGGGTGAAGGGAAATTAAGAATCCTTCAACCAATTTCAAGAGGGAACTTGGATGATTATTGATAAAGAGCAATTAAGAATTCCTTAACAAATAATCAGAATGAAAGAACTAGAAAACAGGAGCAATTAATATTTTATTGTTTATCCTAATTCAGATGAAAACATAGAAAATGATAACTTTTGAAGACAGAGTGCAATCAAGCAAATTCTGAATTACTCTTTTTTGCTTATCATTCAGATGTGAAATAGAGATGATATAATGAACAAAGAAAACTCTAAAACATAAGGTATAGGGGACTTGTTGATCCAGTGTTTGCTTCAAGAAATTTGTGAAAAGTCCATTGCATTGATTCTTTGTCCAGCAAGCCATGCGAAAATTTGATCCAATCAGCACTTTATTCCAAAAAATGAGTGTTTCAGCAATGTATATGAATCCACCCCTAATACTCCAAATGAGGAAGTATTTATACAAAATATTTTACACAAAATATCTCATAACAGAGTGAGATATATTCTAGTGATGACAAATCATTTTTACAGAAAAATAGAGACAACTAGTCTCGAAGATAGGAAAAAAGCAAACAGATGATGTGCTGTTCCTATTTGTGTTGGGTGTGCTGGAGGCAGACCCTTTTAATTTGGCTTGCTGTTGTAACTTCATGCTGGCTGCCCTATTTGACTGATACTCATTATCTGTTCTAATACTCTTCGACCTATTTTGACCACTGTTCACCTTTATTCATCTTTGTTTATCTCAGCTGGTAAATAGCCCAAAATTTACATTTTACCAAAGGTAACTTTACAAAATATCTAACATATCTTCCCACCATTTCTGCTCTGGAAATTTGTGCCTTTGAAGTTTCCTGAGTGTTTCATCAGTCTCTGTGTATCTGAAAAAGTTAGGCTGAATGGTGAATAGATGCTTTACCTCATGCTCAATGTAGAATAAGTTCTCTAACCTGTCATAGAGAACTCGGCCTGTGGGAAATGCTTTTACTCCCGCTACACTTGATGATGAGCTAGCTTGATTGCTAGCATACCTGTTCAATTTATCTATATAATCAATGTGTTTCATTAACTTATCATTAATGACCAAAGGACTTGGTATCCCTTTGCTCTGCAAAACTGTGAATTTTTCCATAAAAGAATTGATTTCTACTTGCATGTCTTGGCATTTTCTCTCTAGATTTTGCATTAAAGTTCTCTTGGTCATAACTCTTTTGATTTCCAAAATGGTGTCTGTCCTGTCTGAGATGCCAAGTAATTCTAATTGTTCTCTGTTTTTGGTATTCAAATAATTGATAAGCATGTTGGCTTCTTCTGTCTTTTTACCCAACTCTACTCGTGTTTGCTGAATTGCTCCATGGGTTGTTTTTACTAAGTCTAGCTGCTCATAGACTACTTGGATTAATGACCACATTTCATTTATAGACTAAATGATATTAGCCCAAAGGATTTTCTTGATTTCTGCTAAGGGCTTATCAAAAGTGTGTCCCTGTTCTAAGGTGTTACACGAAAAATTGTTACCATGACTTTTTGTAATCAATATGAGTCTATCATCACTCATACATACCTCCTTTGCAAGTCTTAAACCTCAGCTCTGCATATCAAGCTTTGAAAATGAGAGAAAGTAATTAAAAATCTCTAAAACTCTAGTTTCTCACTTTCTCTTAGCCTTACCTGTGGTGTCGCACCCACTAGTCATGCCCCCTGCGCACCTGGTCGCTCTGTATCTGCATGTATGGGTGTGAACCCTTGTAAACGTTAAAAAGGCACAAGTTTATTCTTAAAAACTCACTTTGAGTCAATTCTGGAAGCTTCTAGAGGGAATCTTGCACTGGCAAGTTCGCTCCTTGAGGGTGCATGCATCCCATTCCTTTAGGAGCTAACCCCTTGATATGAGGAGCTTATCCCCTTGAAGAAGGACTCTATCCCTTCAATGGTGGACCTGTAACCTCCTTCCCTTGCACTATAAAATGAAGCTTTGGGCTGGTTACTTGGGAGGTTGAAAGCTGAATATTTTTGAGGTTATATGCTGCTAGAACTTGGTCTTCCTAATTGAGCTTTTGAGAGGAAAGATCACATACCTTTTGATCTCATTTGGGAAAAAGTGAGGCTTGTCAAAGTAGAGGAGATTCCTACCTGGACCCTGGGAAGAGCTTGTACAACCTCAAGGCACCAAGGTTGTAAAGTTCTTCTTTCTCAAAGTTAATACAATCAAGTTTATTTTTCTCAATAAGTTGTGTTTAATGGTTTATTTCATAGACTCCTTGATCACTATGATGAACATGATTTATTATATTATCTATGCAGGTGTTCTTTGATGTGTGCTTGTTTGTGTTTGCAGGTTATTAAAAGGACACCCTTTGAAGCTGTTGGAGCAAGGCTCCCACAAACTAGCGTTGGACTTGAGGTAGGGTATAAAACACCTCTTAGTTTGTATTAATGAATCGAAATATGTTTAGAGAAAAGTAGATTTGCTTGTACTGCTTGTTGCTAGATATCAATTGATACTAGGGAGATCGGTCTTGTCCGCAAGAACAATTTATCCGCTTAACAAATTGGCGACTCCACTGGGGATCAAACCCAGAATCTTTTGGAGGTGGTTGATGCCCCTCTAGGTTACAATCTTCTCTTGGGTCGCAGTTGGTCTTATGCGATGACTGTTGTTGTTTCATTGGTCTTTTGCTCATAAAATTCCCTTATAATGGAAAGATCATTACAATAGATCAGTTGACGTACTTTTCATCCGACCCAGCCTCTTCTGAGAGTATTCAACATGTTGGTAAAATAGCTATCCCTTATAAGGATGTTGGGGTAGGATTAGTCAAAGATTCTGGTTTGCTAGGAACTTTTTCCTTTCCTCCTCCGAACGTATCGCCTCCTTTTGCAACCATTCATATGATTTCATCAAACACTCTTGTTCTTGATGATCCTTGAATCGTTCCTTCCGATTCCGAGGTGGACTCATTTGGTGATGCCATGCCCTTGAGTCCATTTGAAGTTGCATATCAGGCGGTCCAGTCGTTTTCCGACTCTAGTTCAACTGAAATCGATCTAATGAATGTGGTCAATGAGGAATCACTTTCAATCTCAACTTCAGATTCAACAACCTTTTCTGAAACTGTTCATACTGATGAGTAGATTCGTGAGAATTTATCTGTTGATGATTTACCATGGGAAGATCTTCATCATCGATCTTCGTTTTTACCTGAGTTTGATCATTTTGAAAATGATTTCTCGTCTATTTTTACCACTGATTATGTCAAGGAACCATAGAATCCATTGAAACATTCTGATTTTGAGTTGAATTTGGGAAACATTTCTTGAACCATTCCTATTGACATTTCAGTGAAGCCCAGAGTTATTGAAAACATTCATATAGGTGCTTCTTGTACAGACGAGGAAACCCAAACTTATAAAGCCCTCTTTCAAGAATTCTGGGATGTGTTTGCCTGGTCATACGAAGAAATGCCAGGAATCAATCCATCAATTGTTGTCCATCAAATTAAAACTTACCTGAATGCTAAACCCGTCTGGAAACGTTTGCATCAGATTCACCCACAAAAAGTTGCTACTATTAAAGCTGAAGTTGAGAAATTACTTAAAGCAGGTTTTATATATCCGATCCCTTTAACGGATTGGGTATTGAATATTGTTCCTGTTAACAAAAAGCAAGGAATGATACGAATATGTATTGATTATAGGGATATTAATCAAGCCTGTCCAAAAGACAATTATCCAACTCCCTATATCGATCAAATAATTGATGATTGTGCCGGTAGTGAAATGTTCTCCTTTATGGATGGATTTTCCGGTTACAATCAAATTAACATACTCCCTATTGATCAACCAAAAACGGCTTTCATTTGTCCATGGGGGACCTTTGCTTATTGAAAATTACCTTTTGGGTTGAAGAACGCTGGAGCAACTTTTCAAAGGGCTATGTCTTACGCATTTCACGACATCAAGCACATTGTGCAGCCTTATCTCAATGATTTACCTGCTCATTCATCACATAGAGCCGATCATCTCACTCATTTATGAGCCATCTTTATGAGATGTAGACATTATGAAATTAGGTTGAATCCACACAAATGTGTTTTCTGTATAGAAATGGGTCGCATACTAGGATTTGTTGTTTCAAAAGCCGGCATTCGTGTCGATCCCTCAAAGGTTGAAGCCATTGTTAAATTACCTACACCTTCAACTCTTCACCAACTCCAAAGTTTGCAGGGGAAAGCAAACTTTTTACGTCGATTCATTCCTAACTACGTCGAGATAACGAAAGGTTTTACCAGGTTATTGAAATAGAACACTCCATTCTTTTGGGATGAGATAGTTCAGAAATCTTTTGATGCACTTAAACACGTGTTGACCCATGCACCATTATTGCATCCTCCCAACTACAACCAGGATTACTTTTTGTACCTCGTCGCTTCTCATTCCACCATTGGAATGGTTTTAGTTTAGGAAGATGAATTCAATGTTGAGCATGTGATTTACTATCTTAGTGGAACTTTGAATCTGGCTGAGCTTAAGTATTCGCATGTGGAGAAATTGGCTCTGGAAGCTGTTCAAGCTGTCCAGCGTTTTCGTCATTACATTCTACTACACAAAACCACAGTACTTTCTGACTGTAACCCTATGACGTATATTTTGACTAAACAATTGTTGGGGGCAAGTATTCCAAATGGATTATTATCCTACAGGAATTTGACCTAGAATTTGAAAAATCCAAGTCAAAGAAGTCTTTGGTTTTCACGGAGTTGATGTGTGACTTCCCTCATACTGATACTGAATCTGTGGCAGAAGAATCCCTTGTGGATGAATCTTTGTTTCTTATTAGTACTCTTGATCCATGGTATGGGGATATAATTGTCTATCTCCAAACCCAATCTTTTTGGCTTGAAATTTCACGATCTCAACAAAAGAAAATCCGTTTCCAATCCCAACCATACAAAATTATTGGAGATACACTCTATCATCGTGGGGTGGATTCTGTTTTTTGTCATTGTTTAACTCATGAGGAAGCTGAAAAGGTCTTGGATGACTGTCACTCTGGAACGTGTGGTGGTCATATGTCTGGGTATGCCACTGCCCAAAAGATATTGCGTGCTGGTTATTTCTCACCGTCCTTATTTAAAGATTGTATCAATGCAGTCTAGAAATGCCACAATTGCCAAATTTTTGATCGAATGATGCGTGCTCCACCTGCTCCTCTCCACCCTATAATTTCCATTGGTCCTTTCACAAAATGGGGTATCGATTTTGTTATCACAAAATCATTACTAAGGGCTGCTACTTAATCAGATCTCATGAAACTGTTTCAGACCAGGCTTTAGACTAAGGTTTAGCCTCCTTAGTCAGAGAGGGCTCTCTCACAGATTTTTGATATGCTTTAAAGGACAAGAAAGATGGCTAACTCTTTAATTTGTATATGAAATTCATGCTGGTTGGAACAACAAAATAAGGCTTCTCCCATTGGGCTCATGGAGTCATACATTCCTATAGTAAACAAGTAGCTACTCAATCATGGAAACCAAGGCATATAATGTCTCAATGTTCAAAACATCTACCAAGAAGAACCTCAACTCAACAAAACATACACAGGAAGTCTGAGCATCAGTGATGAATTCAGAGTGATTGCATGTTTAGTGAACTGTAAAACAAGGTGAATAAAACCAAACCACATATATTCTGAACATTTGAAACACAAGATGAATCTTGGGAAGAAACAATGTACTTTCTATTACTGTCAAAACACTTTACATAAGCCAATATGAAAACTCTGTCTTTTGATAAAAATCTCCAACCCTTTTTACATCAGAGTTTTTCCTATATATAGGAAAACAAAGTTAAACTACCTTGAGTCTCCTCCTCCAGCATGAGGGGAGCTCGAAAACCTATCATTAACTACCTTATCTATATTTAAACTAACTTATTAAATACAGAGGTATTATGCTTTCAATACATAGAGTCCTATTCCTATTCAAACTCTAATTCTATATCCTCGTGTGCATGATTCTCTCTTGATCTTTGACACCTGTGCTATTCCTGTAGTGGCTGAAATGTATTTGAGAGGCATTCACTGAACGAGCTGCCTTGGATTCCAACTGTGCTGCTGACTCAACATTTGGTGAAGATATATACTCTGTTTTCACGGTCCCTGCCTTTTATCCATGTTTATTTTCAAAAGAACGTGCTTGAAGCTGTTTAATATCTTTAATGACCATGCATAACACCATATGGCTGATAATCTAGATGCTTTGTGAACTGGACAGGTGTTCAATCCAAAACTCTGGTAACCCTACCAGAACCCTAATATTTCGGTCATAAAGTAACTTTATGAAGACTTTAGCAAAAACCAAAATGTTTCACCTTTTTGCTACAAAATTTACATCTGTCATTTTTTGAATGTTTTGGCAGCCATTTATGATCTCCTTCCTATCCTCGAAGCCTTCTCTTACAAAATTTGCTGACCTCAGCATCAATTTCATTTTTTTCTTTAAAAACAGTCACCTACAGCAGTTTCGTAGCGCGCTACGAAACTGCTGTTGTTTCCAAAATTACAGTCTTCAATGATTTTTTTCAATTATTTGTGACTATTACAGCTTCATCCTTGACTCCAAAATTCCTAATTTGTCTTCCTTTTATATATGCCTCAAAAACCAATGAACTTAAGAAAAATAAACAAAAACTTGGAGCAATATATGACCTTAAACATTTTCAATTTTATTTAGCAGCTAACTTGCCTAACTGAGCCTTTAGTTTTGCAAGTTCGTTCTCCATGGCTGCAATTTCTGATACGGTTTTCTCTAAATCAGCCATTTCTTTATCAGCTGCCTCCCATTTCTCCTTTGAAGATGAGGTTTTGGTTTCCTTGACAATGGGAACTTTTTTCTTCATATCCTTCTTTTTGCCTTCCTTTGCTTTTTCTGCTTGAGCTATCTGCTTTCCCATTTCTTTGGCCTATCCTCTGGTATATATTGTTCTTTTGATTTCCTCTGCCTTCTCTGTTTTAGGCAGTTGTCTAATTTCTTTTGTTGCAGTTACCTTGACAGCTTCCTCATCTTTGTGGACTTGCTCTGCTGCTTGGATTTGTCTCCTGGTGATTGGCCTTCGGGGTTTGACCATAAATTCCTTACCAGCCTCCTCAAACCTTAGCCTTTTTGAGGCTTTTGATTTTTTGGAGCTATCAGGTGATGACTGGGTTAGGTCAATAGGCATTGCCTCAACCTGCACTGACGTGGCTTGTTCGAAATCAATTGCCTCCAACAAATCCTTTAGACTAGCCTTTGACATAGGGCTGTCTTCCACTGCTATTGATTTTCCTTTTTCTCTGCTTAGCTGACTTCTGGTTCTGATTCCTGTTACTTGTGCAATTCCACTTGGCTTTGGTGCATCTTTCTGGTGTTTGATTCTTTCCTTGGATGATTTGGGTGTCTCTTTTGCTGATGGTTTAGGTATTTCTTTTATGACCACAGGCTTCTCTGATTTCCTTGGCTTAGTTTTGGGCTTCTTTCGGTCTTTAACCTCCCTTTTGAGCTCAGCCAATGTAGGTTCTTCAATTCTTCTTTCTTTTTCCCTATCTGGCAATGGGGTGAGACCTGTTTTGCTTTGGAAACCGGACATAAAAATGAAAGAGTCCCAATCCCTACCGATTTTTTGCAAACTATCTAACACCAGCAACTTTATTAAACCATGGTGGAACAGGGAAGTTTCACAATTATCTTTCTTTAATTGAACTTTGTCGCACATTTTACTAAGGCTTCTGAATAAATAGAAAGGGATGTCTATTGATGCTTTCCCTGTGAAATGTAACAAGAGTTTGAAATGATAAGAGTAAACTTTGGTGTACCTTCCCTCACATGTGAGGTATTTCTGGATGGCTGTAAGGAGCAGAGCATAATGTTCTTTTATATAATTCCTCGGCACAGCTTTAGTGAGGTCCTCGTTTGCATATTGATCCTTCAGAAATTCCTTACAGGGAGTCATGTCAAACTTGAAATTCTTGAACCATTCTTGTCCACCTCTTGGAATTTCAGTGACAGCAGAAATGGCTTGCGGAGACACAGGGAACTCTAGCATTGACACCTTAGAATTCAAGCCAGTGAAATTTAATGCAAAGGCTTTAGTTACCTCTGTATGTCCTCCCTTCAATTTTTCGCAAAACCTCCAGCAACCAGCCTCTTCAAAAGCTCGTGCTACACCTTCATCTCTGAGCGTAAGATCCAGCCCCTCTGGCTCGGTTCTTAGGCACCTTCCGGATCGGTGTTCTCTTTTCTCCATCTTGCTCAGAAAATTTTCACGCAGAGAACTAACAGCAGCTACAATTCACAGAACAACTTCGAATTTGGAGTGCAGGCTCGCTTGCAATGATCTCTTTTAAATGAAAACTTCGGGCTTCTTGGCTTTTTTTTTAAACACTTGTCATAGAACAGGCACGTTAATGCATCATGAATAAACATTATGACACTACCATACCTCATAAGATCTCTTAAAATAATTGTCATGTGCGTGATCCTAAATCTGATGGTGGAATGAATCCTATCATGACCTGGAGAAGACATCGACTGACAAAGTATGGACGTACCTAATGACTCATCTCCCAAGATTTGACATTTCAAGAAAATGCGCTGCAAAAAACCCCGAATCCCCGATTTCGTAGTGCAGACAATTATGAATTGACAAACCGCGCTACGAAATGGCTGCTAGATGATATGCTGCGGAAAGGTGGAAAAATGATTGCGCAGCTAAATTGGCCAATTAGATCGCGCTGCGAAACTGCGCAAAATCAAAATGATGCAATCAAGACAAGACATGCTTTAAACCATAATGAGGGAGGGTATCTAACGGTTTTTTACAAGGACTCACATCAATACCTTTTGAAATTCTAACTTCAAAGTGACACACCTAAAAACCTATTGACTTAAACAAAATATTTTTTTATATGAATCTTTGGACATAGGTGAACTGTGGTTTTAAGTGATAACAGAGGGAGTGAAGGTGTGTGGCTTCATAGATGCATATTGGGTGGGGATTCCATCAGACTGAAAGAGTACATTAGGAGGAATTTTCAGTGTTGGTTCTACAATGGTTTCTTAGTACAATAGGAAACAAATATCTATGGTGCTCAACTCAGCAGAAGTAGAATACATGGTTGCAAGTCAAGAAACATGTGAGGCGAACTGGACAAGAAATATACTTGTGGGATTGTTTGGTCAGATGATAAGTCCAATTGTGATATACTGTGATAATCATAGTTGCATCAAGCTCTCTTAGAATCATATTTTTCACGATAAATCCAAACACATAGATATTTGATATCACTGTTTACTAGACTATGTGCAGAAGCAGATAATGTTGTTACACTACTTTTGAATAGAGGAGCAAGATGCTGACATTTTTACAAATGCCTTGTCAAGAGGGAAGTTTGAGTTCCAGAAGTGCAGGATAGGGCTGGTTGATAATCCCTTTCTTGCTAAGAGGGAGTGTTGAAAAATGCGGCAAGAAATTCTCAATTTGGTTTGTCCTTGATTAAATTGAGAAAATTTGAATTTCCACATTAGTAGACAACTTGGATGCAATTAACTTGTGTGACATGGCTTGTGTCACCTATTTTACTCAGTAAATTAGAGTTGGATGACTTAGAGTTCAGTTAATCATGTGTGATTGCAAGTTTGTAGTAATCAAAGTTAGTTATCTCAATTTGTTTTCAGTTAAACTAGTTTCAACTATTGGAGGAACTAGTAGAATGTTAGTTGTGAAGTGAGACTTCATTCAAACTTACTAATCATCTAGTTAAATGACCAATCAACCCAAAATAGGTAGTGGATGAAGAGACTTCAAGTTACCCAGTTGAGGTGGAGATTCCAAGGTAATGTAACAGCGGTTGTAGACTAGTATTGAGTGTACAGGTGGTGCATGCAGTTAGTGATCAACTTTGGGAATTGTGCAATCAATTTTGGAGAAATTCCTAAATAATAGGGGCCTAATTTCTCAATAATTGTGCAAGGAAATAGGGCCTCAAGAAGATGCATAAATTGACTAATTTTGGGTTAGATCTTCTCAATGAGTAGAGAGATAGGTTATTCACTTGCAAGTTGTGCTCAGCTGAGAAAAGCAATTGTAATACATCTCTATTCATTAGATTATTGCAAGAAAAGCATTGGGGTTTTTAGCATATTACTTTCCATAGGAAAAATATTGTGCGCATGTGTGTTATTTCTCATTGAATGTCTGAAATTTTTATTCTAAATTGTGAGTTAACTTTCGCGGAGGAGTAGAGTAGGTGTGTCTCTTGTGATTTTGAATAAAAATTCATGAGCAGTTTCAAATATACACCATAATTTCTACAAATATTGCACTGAGAGAAACTCTCTAGCTAGGCGAGTCTAGTCCCATATATCATAAACGAACTAGCGAAAAAAAATTATTGCACTGAGAGGAGCTCTCTAACCTATTATGGAAGAGATGATGTAATGTCATGTCCTTTGTTATGTAAACATTTCTACTTGGTCAAATTACACAAAATAAAAAATTAAATTAAATTAAATTAAAAATAATAATAATAATAATTAAAATTAAATTGAGTTAAATAGTCAATTTATCATTTGGCATTTTTTGGGCAACAAGTTTGACAACCCATGGTTTTGCCAGCAATATATATATATATATATATATATTATATATATATATATATATATATATATATATATATATATATATATATATATATATATATATATATATAACCTCAATCTAACTCTGGATCTACAAGCGCTATAGGGATTAAAAAAAGAAGCTTGCACCTCAAAAGATTTAATCCCCTCGCGATTGTTAGATCCATAGTTATGATAGATTTAGGGTGGTTTACAAAAATCAATTTAATTATATATAATTTCTAGAAATAATAACATTATTAGAACACGTTTCCTACACAAAGAGTAATAATATGATAATAGTAAATTTATATAAAATATAAAATTATATAATGCTTTTATTTACATTTTTTTAATATAAACTATTTAAAATTTATTTATTATAGTGTATACTAGCACATGATGGGAACTAAGACTCTTATCTCATCATCCATTTCACATTGTGAGGATTATTATTGTTAATAATTAGAAAAAGAATTACCACATAAGTTAAAAATATATACATTTAAGAAAAGACATGTAACAAGATTCTTAATCATGGAATACAAACCTTTTTATATAGATTATGCTAGGCTAGTACCATGACTTATTATTAGCATGTGTCAAAAAAATTATTTCACATTCAAAATGTTTTGTATATGTTTTATTTTAATTGAATTTTGTAACACTCGTTTAATTAAATAGAAAAGAAAAAAGGTATAAAATGAATCTCAACCCTTTTATTCCTGACTACTACTAAAATTATCCAATGAAATAGACATGCCTATCTGTTGATTTTTCATAGGTATTCTAGTTGATAAATACTTCTCATGAAATTTACTTCGAGTCCTTTTTTATTACATTTATCATTAATTATTTACACTGAAGATCTTCAAAACTACAACAAGAATGATAGTAGGATCATAAGGAGATAGTTAAATAAGAAATAAAAACATTTTACCATGGGAAAAACCACATGAGGGAAAAACCCAACGACATTTTCATTAGAGAAATTATTTAGATCAATAAGTGTTGGCATTATGTTTCTGGTATGGTTATATGTTACAGATGTTGTACTTGATGGCAACACCCATGGAAAAGCTCTCAATATGATGAAAATTAAGAAGTACGCAGGAGAACAGTTCAGAAGATGCGTACTCGCGGGTACGCTGTGCAGGGACCGCGTCCAAACACGCAGGTTACCCATTCATAAGGTGCATACCCCCAGTGCACACACTTCAAGGCAGTAAAGCGCGCACACATGGGGTTCCTTATGTTTAACCCTTGGTATTTAGCCGACAGTATTGTGTTATCATGGTTCTGGCCCGTGGTATTGTTTTATTTTATTATTATTATTGAGCCCTGATCCTTGATTGAGGAAGAGCTTGCCTATATAAAGCAAAGGAATCATTTGGCTTAGCATGCTTTTGGGTTGAATATCTTAAGATCTGAAATATTTGGGTTATTGTTTCAAAAAGCTTGATCTATATGAAAGTGAAGTGGAAGGCAAATCTGTAAATGGTGATCTCCCGAGCGCTTGATCAGATCTGGGCATCTCTCTAACTGTAGCACACTGGTGATCTGTAAATTCAGCCCTAATCTGATGTACGCAGGTGTTTAACGGTGCCTCTGCGTAGGTACGCAGAGCAGAAGAAGGATAAATGCGTGGGTACGCAGGGGCGACAAAGGCGCAGTGTGTGGGTACGCAAAGGCGACGAAGGAGCAGTGCGTGGGTACGCAGAGCGACGGTGGTTCAGGTCCGTACGCACAGGAACAGTACACGGCGCGTTAGTGTCTTTGGGTGCGTGCCTTCAGTGAAGTACGCGGCGCGATAGTGTATTCGGGTGCGTACTATACGCAGCGCAGTAGAAGAAGCAGTGTGTGGTCACGCAGTGCAGTAGAAGGAGCTCTGCGAGTATACGCAGAGAAACAGAGGGTGAAGTGCGTAGCGACGCAGGCCAGTGAAAAGAAAACTGCGTATCTGACTTAAGATCTTCTCTTGACTGAATTTTTTCTGTTGATAAGGTGTTCTGGGTTCAGTTCTGTTACTTTGATTTGGTTACTGCAGTTGACTGTAATTTATATGTACTTGATGATCATTTGATGTATATGGATCCAGTTTGAAAATTTATGAAAAGTGGTCCTTGAAAAGAAGTAGGGGGTTGTAGCTCCCTTCCAGGAGAGACTGGAAAATGAGAGGGAGTTGTAGCTCTCTGCAGGTTGCAGCCTGCGTACTGGTAAAGGACTGCACCAGTACAAGACCATTGTAAAAGGAGTTTCTAATTTGAAAGAAGATAGAGACATATTGCAGCAGGTGGTTTTCACCCACATTGGGTTTCCACCTTATATCTGGTGTTCTCTGATGTGACTATCGGTTTTTCTTGTTCATGCTCATTATTTTATGGTACTGATATGCAAAAAATAATTCAAAGTATAAATAAAGAAGATTTGGTAAAAGGACTAGATAATACTGATTCACCCCCCCTCTCAGTATTATTTTCAACAATTGGTATCAGAGAAGGTCCTTCTAAAGAAGCTTGATCGCTTGAAGGAAGATCTTTCATCATGAGCATCTACGAGAGGGAAGGTTCTATCAGGCCACCGGTTTTTGATGGGACAAACTTCAATTATTGGAAGGTAAGAGTTACTGCCTATCTTCAATCTCTTGGTACAGAAGTTTGGAACATTGTAGAGATAGGCTATGCTTTTCCTTCAACTACTCCTACAGATGCAGACGAGAAAAAGAAGTATGAAACAAATGCAAAAGCAGTCAGTACCCTATTAGGATGTATATCTCAAACTGAATTCATGAAGGTTATGCACTATAAATCCGCAAAAGAGATATGGGAAAAGATTGTCACAAGCTATGAAGGAGATGAACAGGTAAAGCGTGCCAAACTTCAAACTCTCAGGATTCAGTATGAGACTCTCAAGATGTATAATGATGAAAGTGTGGCTAACTATTTTCTTCGGGTAGATGAAGTTGTTAATTGTATGAAAAATTTGGGTGAAGAAATAAAAGAGGCTATTGTGGTTGAAAAGGTTCTAAGATCATTGTCCCCCAAGTTTGAATCTAAAGTATCTGCAATAGAAGGAAAAGAAAATCTACGAATTCTTACTATGTCTCAGCTACATGGAATTCTAACTGCTTATGAAATGAGAAAGGGAGGTCCATCAGATAGAAGAGAAGCCGCTTTCAAGGCATCAGGCAAAGGAGATTATTATGAAGCAAGCCACGTCCCAGAAGAAGAGGAAGAAGAATCAAACTTTGTCAGAAATCTTCAAAGGGGTTCTGGAAGGTTCAGAGGTAAGTTGCCTTTAAATGCTTTGCTTGTGGAAGAGTAGGTCATTATGCTGCAAACTGTCCTTATAAGGATAAAGGAAAGGAACCTGCTAGATGGAACAAGAAACATAGTACAAGTAAGAAAAGCTACTACACTCATGAAGATAGTGATGGTCTATCAAA